>JAGXCT010037269.1:0-35098 GCA_022495035.1 Philopotamus ludificatus | reverse complement strand
ATTTGAATGTTAATAAAACTTGTAAGCCTTTATTTATTATTGTTTTAAATACTCGACCTATGTGACCCCCCACATGGATTTAATAAAAAAATAATATCCAATTTGACCCACTTGGGAAAAAGGTTCACCATCCCTGCTCTAGGGGATAGGGGGAATCACTGGCTCGTAGCTCAGACTATTTTTTCAATGACTAAATACAAAGAACGATAACAAAGTGGATTAAAAAGTAAATGAATTTATGAATAAATAATCAATTTTTATTGTTTTTTAATATAGATGTTTCAGTGAACATAATTTTAACATCAATTTGATATCCTATTAATTCTAGTCAGTATCCTTTGAACGTCAAAGCACCAGTTGCAACTCACTACAACGAATTCCATTGACACATGAAAGTTGGGAACATGTCAAAAAATTGTCGATGGAGAATCTACAGGAATACGTGATCGGTAAGGCATTAGGTGATCAATAGGTGGTAGCCGACCGACGGTGCAGTGGTGCGTGCGCAGTGTGATATAGTTGCGAAATGCAGAGCGCAGACACAAGAATGGTAATGGCGATCCCAATCCAACGGTAAAGTAACATTTGGCCCGCGCGCGGCCCGAGGGTGATTCAAATGAAACAGTCGATATTAGAAATGCGGCGAACACGAAATGGCTATTACCGAGTAAAATATATTGTCAGCCGGCGCACGTTAACGTGGACCGGCTTGCGTCACTTCTGCGCCGCTTTTTAGCGCGCGTGCGCAGATGCGAAAATTGGCCATTCATCATGCGGGCCCGCCCGACAAAAAGCTGGGCCGCGAGCGAGCTTTGTGAGCGCAAAGCTCGCCACTGACATAATGGTAATTCGGCACCGCGGACATATCGCACAATTGATCCGACTGCGACTGCATCTTCGCGTAATGTATGCAGCGATTTAATGGCGACGTAAACACTGATAAGATACGGCCAATAGTTATCGATCAAATAAATCAGGCATCAGTCTTAAAGATCGCTGAAAAACATAAAAGGTATAAATAGATATTACAGACACAGGAAAAAATACTGCAGAGATGGATTTATCGATAATACCCAGAGATTTGAATGAGGATGAAAATTTGTCAAAACTAGAATTGTATCCTTAGACACTAATTTTATTTTCATAATTAAGTGTTATGACTTGTATGTAACATGCATACTATTTCGATAAGGCAAGTTAACCGCGACTGAACAAGTTAGTAGTCGGATAGGTGTTCGACAAAAACAATGAATTCAGGGAATTCTTTATAACACTGACCAAGGGGTATGTAAGAGGACCCATTACCTACCCATATGTTATAAACACATGTATGTAGGTAGTTTGGTGGGTTGGAATTAATATATTTAATGCCACCTAACCTTCGTTGAATAAATAATATTAACCAGTGTCGCGGTTTGACACCTGAGTGGAATATTAGTATTATTAATAAGAATCTTTATCTAATCTTTATATGGATGAATGGCGCTTTGGTATCCTTCTTTTGTGCCATTCATCCATCGTAGTCGAAATAAATAAATACAGGTGTCCCAAAAAATGTATACTGCAAGAATCTGTTTGATCACGCATTCGGGAGGACTTGGGGTTAGGATATGGGGTTTTATTTCTAATAAGAAGGAAAATCTACATAATATCATCATGTAAAAGCATATCTTAATGAGAATCTTCCACACATATGACTTGGACAAGGGTTTCTCATGGAATATCCTGCCCGTTCTCCAGAGCTGACGCCACTGGATTTTTTCTTGTGAGGATATCTTAAAGATAAATTCCACGTCAGAAAACCGACGACGTTGGAAGAATTAAAAGCAGCAATTGAACAAAAATGTGTCACAACACCAAATGAAAAGTTGCTGTTGTTCTTATCAACAGTGTTAACGGTAATAATTTTGTACAGGGGGAAAGGTTACACATTTGATGTAAATTCTTTTGCAATTTAAATATAAAGTATGTAAGAATAAAAAGATATAATCATTAAAAATATTAAAAAATATATACTAAAAATTAGTATATATACTTTCTAATTTTATGGCACAATAATTTATTTTTTAATAATAGGTTTTTTTTAAATCATAATAACTAAACTCTTAGTACGGTACTAAGATTTGAATGAAAAATATTCGATGCATAATATTTTTTTTTCTTTAAATAAAGTTACACTAAGGGCTATGTTTACGTATTTTTGCTAATAATGTGTTTGCAAATAATAAGCACTAAATCATTTATTTATTTTATAATTTTGGTGTAGTATATGAAAATTTTGTTTTGTTGTAAGTGAACGTGAATTTATTTAGGATATATTCATATTTTATCGAGACCCTTCAAATAAAAGTGCTAAGAAGCATATTAAACCACTAATGGAATGTTTAAAATTGGCCAACACTGAGAGATCTAGAAATAAACTCCGCCAGACTAGATATAGACAATTTCAACAAATACTAAATGTCATAGAGTGGGTTTCCAAGCTTTATACGGAATTAAAATATGCCAAGCGACAAAAAAAAATATCAATCCAATTTAATATGAAACTTTATTAATTTCCGTGTGTTATTTTTGCATAATAAAATGCAAGATCACCACTTGTATTTTTATGAGTCATAAATTGATGTTTAGAGGCATAAACTGAGTCGAAAGTCAAACGGTATCGGTGCACGAATCCGTCAATAATATTTATTTATTTATTATTGCAATGTGAGAGCACCTGGCCGCACTGACAAGAGCCTCGCCCGTGCAGGCATTGCCAGCTCGCCGGCTCGCCTGCTACAGTTCTCGGTTGCTTTAGAGAAGATAATTGATGGTGTTGACTCAGCGCGCGGCCAAACGCGTGCCGACCGCGAGCGACCACTCTCACTCCACTCCGCTGACCTTCCCTGCTCGTGGCGCTACTCTAGGCTCCTCTACCGTTTACCTATTCTACTTCGTAAATACGGAATAATTTCAGGCGCGGCGCAGGCCGGAAAACGGTGACCCGACCTGATCTCCGACCGTTGTTATTAGCCCCTTAACACGCGGCCATTCCTATGGTTTCGCGGGTGTATCGCGTAAATGAGGATAATGTTCAGCTAATTGGGCAATTTATGCACAGTTTCTAGGTGCAATTGAGAATAAGCGCCTTACGCAAATTTGACATGGGTCAAATATGAGGGTTGTTAAACCGTATTTATTTATTTTTGTTTATTTATTTTTATTTATTTATTTAAGTGGCATATTAACCCTGAGGCGGGTTTTTGTCACCTAGAGGCACCTCCGTCGCAACCATGATGTCATGACTGTGACGGACGTTTTCCAGGTTATCTTGGCTCTTCGAATACGGGTCAGGTCGCCAGCCAAAGCCCGGGAACCGAGCTGTCGCTTGTGGATTGTAACAATAATAATCAGACGAGGTTAGGGCCAATTCGTATTTAATTTACGGTCTGATCGGGTGTTACTTCAGCAGCACACACGTCAATACACAAGTCCCATACTGAATATATTTGAGCGTCATTGTATGTTTTACAGAAATATTTTTGTTCTTAAATAATATGTTAATAAATTTTATTTATCTGATCTTTGTTATTTATAAATATGGGATATTTATTTATGTATTTATTATATATATAACATCAAATATATCTACATATTCGGCCAAGCGGTTGAGCAGAGTAATAGCCCTGGTTACCGGAGAGTTTCTGAGTGCACCTGTCCTCACATTTAGCGGAAGAAGAAGCACACGCGAACGAGCTCGATGATAGTGAGGTGGCGCCTATAAGAGCAACTCGCACAGTACAAGGGGTTTACGTACTTCAACAACTAATAGCTTGAAGAAGTACTTTGCCAAGTAAATATAATTAAGATTCAGGAGTTTGATAGAAAAAAATATACTTTTTACACGGCTTTAAAATAATAGGGGTCCATTAAAAAAGGAAAAATACTATATTTTTACACGAATTTTTTCTACTTACATAATTTCCAACATATTATATTTGTATTCGTATTTTCAATTTTGAGTCATTCAAGTCAATGACTAATGGGGAAAAAAAATAAACAAAATTGTGAAAGGTATAACAGCTGTTGATAACAAGTTTAATTTACGAGGGCTTCCAATTTGCCAAGAGTATGAAACATTATTTCTCACTTCTAATCCCGGCCTAGAACGAGCCTTAAGCTTACAACGGGACCTGCAGATTTGTATGGCTGGAAATTAAGAAATGTAATAACAACTAGTGAAATAATAAACACAGAAGTGGATAAACGATTTTCTAATAATTAGAAATTCAACAACACAGAACAGTAATACAAACAAAAAGACACAAATAAACACATTAAACGTGTTATTAGCATTATTATTATCTTGTATAATTAAGTTTCTATTATTTTTATAATAATTACGTGTAGGGACCCATTTTCACTTTTTTACTGTGTAAAACAAGTTAAATGTATTTGTAATTATTGTTAATCTGGAAAAACATATTTATCGGTGATAGGAAGAAAATGGAGGAGCTCATGTTTGAAAAAGGGGTGGGCCTAAAGATCATAAAAGTGTTGTTTTTGCTAAAATTCTTCATACATTTTGGTTTTTGTTTAAAAAATTGCACACAAATAACATTCCATAACTCATGACATATTGACCATATCGACAATTATCAATACGTCTCTAACGAAACTCTAAAGATATTAGGTTATAATATCTTTTAAACGTATAGTTTGTTAGTTTTTATGGCGTATTAATAGAAAAATAAAAAGTCTAGGCAAAAAATTAGGAAAAGTAACGAAATCAATCACCCAGTGAAAAGCGAAAAGTGTGAGGGTATGATCACATTATGTACTAGGTTTATTTCAGTACTCAGCTCTGTGAACCAACACCTCTACCACTCGGCGGTCGTGGATGGAAGTGGTCCAGCCCCAGTATCGCTCGGCCCATCTCCCCCGCGGGGCTCCGCTCAACACAACGGCCCTGCCTGCACACCTCGCATAACTGTTGGCAAAGAAAGGCGAGTAACGAGCCCGTATTTTATGGCAGCCTCCGGAGGTGAGTAAAGCGCAATAAAGCGATTTTATTTGCGGAGCTCACCGTGACACTCATTGCTTTACGAGTGCGATGTGCAAATTAATTTATAATGCGCAGCGCCCGGGGCGCCCCTGTCTTCTGGTGAGAGCAACACGATGTCCATTTCCTCGCCAGCCACAATAACATAATTTGTGCGTTATTGGGACCGCGGCGATGATCAATGCCAACACATGGCGGGATCATCTGAACGGACCTAGGCGATTCTTCATGTCCGAGGGTCGTGACTATCATCCGTGTGGGCGCTGATAGTCTTTCCCTTCGGGGATAACATTGATATATTATTCAAAAATACCCAATATAAAGTATTAAGTTGATCAGAAAATGCACGACAATGCCCAATATTTTTTTTCAAATTTTTAAATTGAATTCCGCATTTATAAAATACTTATTCGAATAAATTCGATACAATCGATCCTCAAGTCGAATCATCGTTCAACACATTAAAGATTCACACTCTCCCGAAGGCATCCGCTTCGTGTCGGATTATTTTCAATCAAGATCGAAGGACTGGTTTTTAATTTGGCCCACGGATATGTTGCCGAAATCGGATATTGCGTCCAATTTAGCCCTCGACGAGCATCGCTTTAACGATAATGAGCTGCAGCGCGAACAAATAACGCACAATACCTCCAATAATAACAATAATAATATGCGATATTAAATAAATAAACGATTTAATTCACACGACTTTCGGGGACTGCCGTATAATTGATTATTTATACGCCATATCGATACGCTGAGTATGGCCAGGCAATAAGGTAACGAGAGCGCGCTCGCATCGCTCGGCGCCCACTCGCGCGCGATACGAGCCTACAGTCCATATCAGTGCGCGGAAAATGCGCAATTTTGAATGAGATGTCCGCCGTGAAAAATAAATCGGACAGTAATGGGACACTTTATGATATTTTAACTTTCCGCTAAGAGGATCCGGTATATGTGAGCTAGACCCGGTTGTACTTAAAGCCAAGCACTACTTTAATCGCACCACCGTGCTATAAATTGAACAACGTCTATATCAGCGATCAATAACTGTTATATAAAATATAAATTTAAATACGAATATAAACCGTACATATTGAATAAATTAAACCATTTTCCATTCCACCACAATCTCTTCATTATGTCATATATGGAAATACGCACAATAAGCGAAATCTTTCATAATCCATATAATTCCTCGAATTATCGATACACAATAATTACAAATTATTATTATGCAAATTTTGGATGTCGAAAATTCAGTATCACAATACCATATAATTTCTTGATCATGTTATGAATAAATTATTTTTTGATAAAACACATATCTGCCGATATTTACAAATAATGACGCACCAAATTAACCGCATCCTTCTAAATTGCATGCGGTGTATATACATAATAAGGATAATAAAAATAATCACTTGTAATACTTAATAGTATTAATAAACCTCAATTTTTTACCGCACCGTACTTTAAAATCGTCAAAATACGTATTAATTCCATGCTATCAATTTTTTATGATCATTAATAAATATCGCATTGTGTCCATCGCGAAAAATTGCATCGGGCCGATCTGTTATTATGTACAATTTGTACTTGCGAAAATAAGTGTCCTTGTTATGGAGCCCGACTGCAGTTTTTAAGTCTGTCCCGGGTACGTTTTTTCGCAAATTGAAAAATTGCAGACGTAATTGCAGTGCTTTGGCATTCTTAAA
The DNA here is from genome assembly GCA_022495035.1 of Philopotamus ludificatus. Lineage (NCBI taxonomy): Eukaryota > Metazoa > Arthropoda > Insecta > Trichoptera > Philopotamidae > Philopotamus > Philopotamus ludificatus. Next base: position 28,336 of record JAGXCT010037269.1, on the reverse strand, counting down.
GAAACGCCGGGTTAACAATCACTCAATTTGATTGGATGGCCGCGTGTAATTTTTACATATCTCCAATGGGATGCGATACGACTTCTGTACAATATTCATTTTAAAAATATTTTTTTTTTTAAATGTATTGTTAAAATCAATTATTTTAATACTATATTCAATGAGATTTAGTCTCAATCATAAAATTTGTTTTAATGTGAGTCGACTATAAAATTTGCGTCGATTATTTATTTTCAATTCGTAATGAATTTGAGAAATCGTCGATGGTCACCGCGGCCATGCAATTAATTCTCGAAACGTTCCTTATTGATTTTCGTCATTTGAGACCGTATCTCAGATACGCAACGCCATAAAATTGGCTCAAAATTATTGCCTTACATCGAAATAAAGACTTAAATTGAATATGAAAAAAAAAGAAAGTGATGTCAGTCCCGGACAGAGTAAAGAGCCGTTTTATTATCATTCCTCAAAAAGTAGATCAGCTCCGATCGGCCTCGAACGAGCGGGCCTCGCCATAAATCTTTGCCGATATTTGCAGAAATGCGGAAAAGCGCATTGTCCCGCGTTTATTTATTTTTTATTTTTTGGCGAACGGGTTATTCGCGGAGATCCGGTCCCTTTGGTCCGCGTGATAAGTCCAAGATTTATTCGCGAGACGCGTTGAATACTGGTAATTCGACTGGTGTTCAAGATACGTACGTCCGCGACGCTCATTATTTATAACGAAAATATTTACACATGTGATACTGGCGAAAATTCCGATCGCAATACTTAGCCAAATAATTATAGCGCGTTTTTTATGCGATCGTACAGACCACTCAGTGAGCGTTTAATATTGTTGTAATATAATAAAAAAAAATGAAATTGTTTCACAGTGAAATTGGCTACTCACATCCGGTATTACAGGCCGGCTAATAAAATTTATTATTGCCAAAGCGTAATTTTGATAAAATGTTTGCGCCTGTCATCGAAATACGCTAACCGTGCGTTGATCGGTGAAAATTGTATCAATTACTTTTTTTATGAATGGCTAACGCCATAGCGGTATCGTACAAATATGATGAATGAGAACATCATTACATATATGTCGTGGCTACAGTGGATCAAAAAAATATTATAAATTTTGAGATATGGAGAGAGATGCATTTTTTGCGTTTGTTAAAGAGAGATGCATTTGTTGCCCAAAATTAAAGGAGGATGAGAAGTAAATAAAAAGAATTTTGTAAAATATGTAATTAAAAATTGTTAATACCATTAACATGGTCTTAATTAAAGCACCGCAAAAAAAAATCCCAAAACCAGTATTAGTAGGTCTATTAAATTATTTTAAAGATTAAGATATAATTTAATACTCTTGCTGAATAATTGTATCGTCATATTGATCCTAATCCGTTTATAATAATTTTAAAATATGTTTATCTTATGTGAGAAAAAATATAATAAGTAAATATCATTTTTTTTAAATTAATTTACATTATGTTTGGAATTAATTAACACACTTGTAAATAGATTTGACAATGTTTTATCTACATACATACATATATCATCCAATAAAAAATGCTTGTTACTATGTATTTAGAATAAATATGTTGAAATATATACGGCTCTTCTAAATAAATAATAAAATTCCAATTTACTAAACACGTCTTACAATCTACAAAAAAAGTTATATAGGTTGTCATATAATAATTTACTAAGCAAATTTTACTCCAGGAACTATGAATTAATAAATTTAACAAATAAATATATATTTTACAGTGATGATTTCGTATGGCTGTAGTAGAATCATTACATTATTGTTATATTTTACAATATAAATATATATCAGATTTTTAATCAGGGTTTCGACCTGTAACTAAATAAAAAAAAACATTTCGGTGCATGTGCAATATATTTCAAACTACAAAATCTTACTCTCCAATTCAGTTGCATTTGTTTCTTCGTATTAATTAATTATATATCCTTATTTGTACAAAATTGCAATGGTGGGTGGAGCTTTGAAAATACGTTGGAGAAAATAGTCCAAATTATGATAGAAACTAGTTATTGATACAAATAAAAACATTTAAAAAAATGTAAAAAATGATCACACGGAGCTGAATCAAAAATCGAAAAAACGTTATTTTGTCCGGAATAAAAACCAGAATCAAATTAAATCAATATATAGCATATTTTATTGAACATTTACAAAAACAGAAACAAAAAATAACGGCCCAAAGTCCTGTTTACAATATTATAAAATTAGTAAAGTGGCATTCGGTATATCATAAAATTTAAAAATCATTATTTATTCGAAGAATAATGTAAATATAAAAAACATTTTTTTAAAAATATTTCATGAAAATGCTATTACAGTCGAAGGGTTAAATCATTGCGCAATTAAGACATTATTTCGAAATTATGACCAAGAGCATCTCTCGTACAGTTCCCATTACAAACATTTAAACGTTATCGGTATGTATATTATTTATTTTTCACGATTTTTTACTCGGTTTTATATTGTAATCTCGAGTGGAAAAATAAGTTTGCAGTCATGCGATGGGATTCATTTGCGGGCATGGTGTTTTATTTATATTATTATTTTTGAAATACAGAGGTCCGCCAGGTCAAGCGCAAGAGATGTGAGGGTGCTGACGTCTCGTGAGAGAAATTGATTTACAAGGCCCGCAAACACATTTTCAACGGTTCGTTTCTTGCCGCAAATGATATGCTCCGAGTCACCATAAATTAAAAAAAATATAAACCTCAATAAGACGTTAAATATAACGAATGGCCAGATGTGTATCTCATTCGATTACGCGACACTGTGAGTTATACGGCTTATAATTAATCTTACCTATATTTCTGCTTGTATAATTGCCGGCGAGGGATTCATCTGGAATGGGCTTATGTCAGCTAATGTGGCCCGTGCTGAAAAAAATAAATTATAGATCCATCAGTTGCACAATACCTTCATTAATTATTAATATGTATGCGAATCTCGAATGTTTTGCAATTAATTTCGTCGGATGCGAGTGAAATAAAAAAAAATGTGATGGCGTTTAATGTGTTACAAATGTGCCAGAGTGCACGTTAAAAAGTTAATTAAAGCGAATAACTCAATTCGGGTCGTGATTGATTGTGATATTTAAGATAAAAAAAAACGGTTTATATTGTAGTATATTTGAATTTGTGGTAATTAGTTATCTGGAAGGTCATGGTTATATGTGATATTTTTAATTATAAGAATGCGTATGTTTATGAATTGAACTACTATTTTATTGTGTTATTATTTTAATTAATTATGTACACATTGAAATAAAAAATATATTGCAAATACAAATACGCATACATATGTTATAGGGCCTTGAATTGAAATCGTAGAGAAAGTAATAAAGCAAAAGGTTTAAATATAAACAATTTAATGAATTGTTCTTTTGTCTCTATTGTTAAACATTTCAAATACTTTAAATGAAAAGTTGAAATATATGACTTTTATTAGTCAATACAATACTTTGAATATTTTTTTAGAGATCCATCGATCACCGCCAAGAACCTTTTCTTTAACCCGATAATTATAGCCCTGCCAGACTGGAGTGTTCCAGTTAACCTTATTTGTTCGGCAACATGAGACAGCACCGTTTTGTAACGTTCGTCCGAAAGCCACCTGGGTGCGTCGGTTACCCAACACTACTCCCGATGGAAATCTCAATACACTTTAATGGAATCAAGATAAGATTGTCATTGGAGATGTGTAAATTAAATTGGTTAAAGCTAGCTGGTCGGCTCTTATCGTGCCCGCGGGGGTGCTCTTTCAAACTATGCATGTAACCCGTTATCGCAGAGAACGCTCGCCGCTCAAAAATATGCCAACTTATTAAATAAACAGATATACATTTGCCGTAGCTCCAAAGCGCTATTGCCAGCATTGCGAAGTATTGCGATGCTCGGGATGATAAGGCATCATTAGCGGGCGATCGTTCTCTTAGGAATGCCGTGTTGCAATTTTTGACTCATAAAACCCGATGCACATTTGATTGTTTCGCGTTCGGCATTGCTTCAGCTTCCGTTATCGGCAGATAAGCCGGACCGGGCGAATAAATTAAATTTTCCAATAATTCGGTACGCGACGACGCAATTATTTCTTCGGGACAATCAATATTGCTCCATTGTTGTAATTGTACACGGACTGTCGCAACCAGATCCACATCTTTGAAACTTCCACAAAAATTTCACAAACTCCGAACAACGAAAAATACTCTACAGTAGATTGGGCTGATGCAATAGTGGCAAGGCCTCGACAACAATCGAGTGAATTCTCGGTTTTGCGAAAGCACCGCGCGTCGATGTCTATCGCTTGACCGGCTGACATTGCTTTGACAAATTCTCATCGTTTCGGTATTGGCATCTAACTTGACACCGTTTTTAATTTTAAACCGATTAGGTTTTATTCATCCGTATATTAACAGGTTAATACAATTTAAAATAAATCATACTATTTAAATAAGTGAATTTATTTAATAAAAATAAGTTCACTTATTTAAATCATGGTGCTCTTTATCTATATAATTTTGTCGTTGTTTCTTATAACTTGCACATTAAACACATTGAACATATTCAATTAAATTATAATTTTTCGCCGTCACAAATAGTAAAAACGCAGAGAAAATATAAAAATTACAGAAGGCTATCTTTAACAGGTAACATTGATAACAGGACACAGAAACAAAGAAGCTGTTAGTAGCTTTTATATTTAATAGAGAAGCAAGCTAAAAGTTGATAATTTTTAGACGTTGAAGCTAATTTAAAGATATTTGTTTTGAAGTGGAAAACAAGAGGTCTGAGTTGAATAATTTTTGTTAACTACTTTTCTTTTTTGTAGTAGGAGGTAAAACATTTTTATCTAGGGGAATTCTATGGACGAATTTTATGGAGTATTTAGGGTCATAGTTAACCAGAGCAGAAATAGCGGGGTTTATATTTGTAAATTTATGAAGATTATCGTAGAAAGAAGTGGCATATTTTATTAATAAGGTATATGTGGGAGGATTTTTAGATCTTTGTGTATGTCTGTGCCACAAATAAACCAAGGTGCGTTTGTAATTGTGCGTAGTGTGATATTTATTTTCCTCTAAACTTTATTTATATGTGTAGAAAGAGTCCAGCCCAGGATCTGAGAATATATACGTATAGAATTTGAGGACGGATGATGGCAGTAATTTTTTTTTTAATTTTTAAGAAAGAACACTATTTTTGCCTATAAGAAGACGAAGGAGCGCATTATCTGTAATAATTTTCTGAATTACCGATTCTACATGTGGTCTTTGAGGGATTCATGAGAGCTTTTTATGGAAAGTGACCCCAAGGTACTTCACTTTGAAATTCCACGGGATAGGGGTATTTTTAATGTTAATATTAAGCGTATTTATTGTTTATTTTAAAGATAGAAAATAGATTTATTAAATCGTATCTTAGTAAGTTATTCAAATGAGAAACATTATAATTTGACAATAGATCGTCATCATACCATAAAGCCAGCATCAAACTGTGTATGTAGGTAGAATAGTACAATTCTAAATTATGCATTCATTTATGTTAAAGTGAATGATTTTTTTTATTTTAATTAAATCTTATATTACACATATATACATACTGAGCACATTAATCGATAACGGTATCGGGTGGATTTATTAATTTAATTAAACCAAAAATATCCATATCGTTATCATATCTGATCTTTCAGCCAAGTGTATATTGAGCACGCGATCTTCGCACAATTTAATCGCAGCGGATCTCTTAATAAAATGTTATCTATTGACAGATCTTAACGCATTTCCACGGGATATTTTTTAACGGCGTAGTAGCCGCGGTTACGGTTTTAATATAGAGGAGAGATGCAATCTTTATGACTATATATATAAATATATATGTTTATCATATATGCCACCCACCATTTTATGATTCAATTAGTTTTCAAACATTATTGTATCGCTTGCTCTCCGTTCTTTGATGTATTGTAATGCCTCGGTTTTGTCAATTATTTTTTTGAAGAATCAATTTTGCGACATAATCGATCGTCACGGCATGCACGTCTTGGAAATTATGTGTCACCGAACACCTCAACGCCAAAAAACTGATCTCGACAATCAATTTGGTGTTGGAGGAAAAAAGAGACAAAAAAGTTGGGCTCCGAAGTGGAAACAGTTGTTGGCAGCTTAGAAAGAGGGCAGAATTGTTTTATTGGCATGGCAGTCACGAGACGACATCGTCTGCACGAGCTGCTCGTACTGTCCGATGTAAGGAGGCTCTTTAGCCGTGTTGGCTCGGCACGTGGCACAAAGGCGTGATGCTACCACGATGACGTTGAATTATGCAAAGTGCGATGTGACGCTGGAGCGGTGACGCAGCTTGCATCACGGCTAGGACTACCACAATCACTGCCGACTAAGACGGGACATTTGATCAAATAAATTTAACAAACACTATAATTTGAATTAATTTCTGCTCGCTGCAGAGTATATGTTTTATAAAAGATTAAAGAGGAATTTAGAACAAAAATTGTAATCTTTCGGAACTGACATTTATTTATTATTATTCTTGCTAGCAACTGACTGCAGAGTGACCGGTAGTCATTATCAATAAATCGATACTAAAGTGAGAAATAAAAATATATTTGGCGATTTATTTATTTATAAGACGGATGGTGAGCCTGTCGGTGGCCGATGAGCTTTCTCACACTCGCCCACCAGCTTTTTTGCATCGTCGTCCATAGTGTGACGACGGCTCATTGATAGTTTCCTCACGTCCGACAATGCCGTCTCGATGGGTTAAATTGAATTTTGATTAATGTGTTGCCATTTCGCAATGACCGTTTTGACACATTTAAGCTCATGCTGATTTTCAAACGTGATTTACGCGATCCGTCCACGTCAAATAAAATTTAAATGTGTCGATTGTACAATGAAAATTTTCATTAGTTAATTTTTGAAACGTGTATTGTTAAAGTATTGCCGGTGACAATATATGAATTTATTTTTTTATCAAACTGCAATCCATTGAATGCGAATTATTTCCACAGACACGATCGTTCGAGTGCGGTAACCGTGACTATGTAACCGTGAACAAATCGTTTTGTAAAACAATTTAACAATACAAATTTAATTATGTGTATACATAAAATATTGAAAAACTTGGCATTCTATCCAATCAATTTAAGTAATATATTTTTTTAAATAATGATACTATTCTACTTTCAAAAATTGATCGTGTTATCTTAATAATAGTGTTTGGATTATATCGAACAACAATTGCGAACAATAAATACAAACAACGATGACAGATAAGGATAGAGCAGATCGATACCTTATTATGAGGTTTTTGAAAAATGTATAAAGTACAGAGATATACACATATATACTAATACAATATATCTCGAATATAAATATACGTTTTCAGTTTTCTGGAATTCTCAAGGATACCGAAGATCTAGTCCGAAAGCTTTGGATTATATGTAGGGGGGCTCGTCCATATGCATCGCGGAGCTGTAGCACCCCCGAGCAAATTGAGGATAAATATATTTTATATATTAATATAAATGTGTATAATAATTATGTATTATGTATACGAAAATATAAATATAATTTGTATTTATTAATCTGGTCGCTGACTACGCGGGGTAGTACAAAATCGCTGCCTGCTTGTCAGCGCTGCCGGCGTCGTGTATTGGATGGATGTTGGGGGGATATCTTCCCGTTAAGCGCCATGTCGCGCTGCAACTCGGTGCAGTCATACTGACTCACTGTAGTGCAGTCATATTGACTCACAAATTCTTTGAGCCACGTGCCGTTATTTTTTATTTATATTTTAAATAGGAAAGAGGAAAATATACTTTTTTATTTTTAATATTCCAGCACCATTCGCAGCACCCCAACAAATATTTTAACCACGAGTCGCCACTGATTGTATGCAAGGAATACCATATAATAAGTGATCTCGCAAGAAGATTACGCCTAAAATTATTATTACTTTTATACGTATGTACATAAAAGTACTTTATAAATGTATCATTAGCATAGTGGGTGATACAAAAAGATGTCTGTGTTATTGTAGAATCATCAAGCACCTATATCCCTATTTTTATCAGCAAATGTCAAACGTTACGCCACACGTTCTCAAACAATGGGCAGCATCCCCCGCCTATGCAATGTTAATGCGCGCATTGAATATAATTCTTCATTCATGAGTTATTGTCACTTTCGCCGTGGTAGGCTGCGTCCCGCTCTTGCAGCAGACGCGCTGCGTCCATCAAGAGCGCGACAATGGGATGTGTCACCGCATTGTAAGCAAATTTGTCGTCCAAATACTGTGGGGTCATGCTCACCTTGGCGTCGCGCCGCTGACATTTGCCACACTAATCGTATGCACAAACAATATCGCTCTGATTGATAACATCTCGTTGGATTATCACCATTACGATGCTCCACATACTCAAGGCGACGTCTCCGCAGCGAGCTGGCCATTGTCTCAGCCTCAGACGCCAGCACCGATCCAAAGTTCGGTGGGTGGACGTCTAATTGAAATTAATCGTGCGCAATTTTTTCACTTAAATTTATGAATCTTCATTGGCGATCGCCGTGTTTGATGACCACTGGATTTTTTTTCTGCGGTTCTACATCCCGCTGTGGGTTTTGGCCTCGTCGATCATTTGTCTCCAGCCTTGCTTGTCCGTGCGGCGGACCTCCAGTCCCTCACCTGCAGGACCCTGAGATCTTCCGGCATACATATCATATCGTTGATTGGCGCTGAGGTGAATATTTTTGTGGATATCGGAAGAGATAGCATGCGTTGTTAATATAAGTGACATATTAACTCTCACAATACAACATTGAGTCTCTAGTTTTTTTTCCAAAAAAAATCATACATACATAAGTGGCCTTCTAACCCTGAGGCGGATCTTTGCCACCTGGATGACACGTCACGTTCGTCCCAACCCTGATGCCAGGGCTATGACGGTCGTCTTCCAGGCTATCTAGGCTCTATAAATACGGGTCAGGTCACCAGCTATGAGTCCGGAAGCCGAGCTGTCAACGCACGGATTGTAACAATAATAATCAGACGAGGCTAGGTCTAATTCGTATTTAATTTACGGTCTGATCCGGTGCAACAGGCACCTTTTGTAGCACACATGTCTACTAATCAACATGACGCGTAAATGACAAACACACTAGACGATGTCCCGCCGCAGACTGAGGATACGCCGCCGGTAGATCAATAGCTAAGTTCTCGCGGGATATGTCACTGGGTTTACGTTTTACTCGCACTCGGCACATTTCATAAAGGATTATTTATAATATTAATTCTTAAGACTTTAGATAAAGACAAAAACTTTGTGATATTATGTAATGGGTGATTTATATTAAAGAAGTTATTTGAGAAAAATCTTTGGGTCCCAAATAGACCCAGTACAGGTAAGTTAAATTTGTTCGCTTCAAACTATTCGCCATCGGATACATCCATACACTTGTGTGAAGGGTTTTATTCAAAATTCATAGCACTTCTAGAACCTATTTTTTGAATTAGTGATTAGATTCTGCAGCGATTCCGTATTTTTCTCCCAATGCTGACAAATCGTCATTGTTTGATTTTTTTTTAATATTCAGGAATAAGAAGAAGTCTCAGGAAAAAGGGAAACCTTTTCTACAGCCAACGATAAAGAAAACAAATAAAAATGATTAGTAACAAATTTTCCATTAATTTAATAACAGAACAGGATTATAAAAAAATGTAAAAAAAAACCATCCATAAATGGAGTAGCGAATGATCATCTTCATAATTATTTTTTAAATCTCAATATCTCTTTCTACCGATAATTACTATTTCAAGGCGCTATTTTTGCGTAGGTAGGCTAACCGAGATGCAGTCTAGCAGTCGTAATTAAAATTTCAAGAAAAACGCCAATAATTGTTTCTACCGCATGTCATGAATGAGATATAGTGATCCATTTACCATGTTATCGATCAGTAGGAAGCGTCCGTACGAGACTCGCCCGGCAACCCAGCGGCTCATTGTCGCGCCTACGCCTCGCACATACTATTGAGAAATCAGTTTTTTGTACTGATTCTAACTAGTCTGGCTGTTTTTTTTTGTACACACGCAGAAAAGCTAGACAATGGCGATATTGGCGTGTCCCGTTGAAAAATTGCAGCCATCCATTTTATCAGATGTTGCAGTCGGCGCTCGCCTTGAGACCCAACACTTTAATGCTCTTATTAATCATAACATCAAATAGGAAACTGCAAAGCCTTGACTGGGGAACAATCTCTGCCAACCTCAAAAGATCACATTCTCCATAGCCGCTGAACACTCTATCATAATTTGAACGGCGAGAGTAACTCGATACCGGACACTTTGCGAAAAAAATATGACAATTTAAGCAATAAATTTTTGTGCTGCCCACACGCAGGACGATTTATTGATCTTGGCCAAATTATAAAAATATAATTTATTACTCACTAAAATGCCACTACAGATAAATAGAACATATGGGTATCATCTGTTTTCATTCTAATTACAAATATTTATTCATATTTAAAAATGGTCAAATTTAATAATAAATAAACAACTATATGATTTTTAATCATCTAGATAAATGTAAAAAAAATAGACTCCCACATAATATATAAAATACGCTATTACAGGATATAACGTGAACAATAGCTTCGTATTTACGTTATTATTTAGAAAACTCTTCTCTTTAAAGCTATATTATTTCATTAATCATCGATAAAATATATTTTCGCAAAAACAAAATTGTCTTAAATTCAGTGAATTTTACGTATATTTGAAATATTGGAATTGATATGGCTATCGCAATATTAACGATAGTTTAACTGGAATTTTATTGCTAGGAATTGGAATTCCGTGGTTTAATGGCATTTATGAATCATGTGTACAAATAGGCATCGTAAATCGGATAGACGAAAGGTCAAGAAGCGAGAAAAGAGTAATTATCATAATGTTGGTTGCGATCGATAATGAAGATGTAATACGCCACGGAGAATATAAGAGGTCGGTTGAAACGGCGGTCGTACACTCTATATACACACACAGCCGGCTAGGTAGAGGCAGTGGACTGGATGAGGAATGCTTGGCCGCATTGCCCAAGGGTCTTTGAACAAGCAGCCGGAGAAGGTAACGCTGGTGGCAGCGGCGGGTCAGAAGCCACCGACAATGCATTAGCCGCGGACCACGCCCTGGACCGTTGCGCTCTTGCTCCATCTCCACGGCTATATACAATAATTGATACATTTCGTCGGCGATCCCACCTTAACACTGACCCTCCCGAGATAATAATTCATCTCTCGGCTGATAAACGTTGCCGTTCTAGAGTCGCTCACGATGGTGGATGAAGTATTTAGAGAGGGCCGCCAGATAATGCAACTCGTTAACTGCGGCCTGCTACTTCTTGCACACAGAGAGCCAGATGATCTATTTTGTGCGCCGGTATTACCGCAGCTAAACTCTTCCGCGATTCATTAATTCAGTACTCAGTCCAGTGGGCCTCTCGCGTGCTCGGAACTCACTCGGCAAGAAGATAAGCCGAGTAAATAGAGCTTATGGTTATTCTAGCATTTACAATTTCTACGGTCACTGGATCTGGGAAATTTTACCTTTCTATATTTTATATAGGACGTAGTTAGAACTAGAGTCCAATTGTTAATCGATCCATTATATACCATTTTAATGTAAACAAACATAAACACTGATGAAAAATATTTAAATATAATGACACGCTAAACCCTTTAATACTCAAGCCTTTATCTCAAATTTGCACGCTACGTATACAATCATAATGATTTTTTAATTAGATTTAGAATTTAGGATTTATGTATATATAATAAAAATACCTAAGTTTTGCTTATTATTTATTTCTTAGTAAAGAAAGTTTTTGAAAAACACACTATGAGTAGCAATAGTAATTAATAAATAGAAGTAAGCATGTATGAAGTAAGTTTAATATAAGATTTACTTATATTGTAAAAGTGTTTTTGATTGATAGGAAAAATTAAAATAATATATGAAACACTCATCAAGCAACAATTATACGTCAACTTCTTCACTTAGAGCGAAAGCTTGTGGACACATATAAAAACCCGTAAAATTGAGTGCTTTGGACACATCATTCGTTGACCAAATTATCGCCTACTGCAGATCATGCAGGAAAAAGTGGTTGGGAAGAAAGAAGCTCCCGTGGCTCCGCAACATTCGCAACTGGACTGGAAGCTTTTTTTTGGCAAAATCGACAAGTGTGCAAAACAAGAACATGCAAGGAACAGCCGAAGAAGAAGAAGAAGAAACAGAGGAAAAGTTAGCACCTAAATATATGCAAATTTGTTTTTTCTTTTAGCAAGGTTGGAGCAAATTTGCAATATTTTTTAATAATTTTTAAACTCGTCGTATTTTAGATATTTCTTATGGCTAATTAACAATAAGATACCATACATCGAAAAATATAAAAAAAATATAAGGACTATCAATTAAAAAAAAATGTTTGTAATGAAGTTTTCGTATTCTTTCTAAAAAATAATTAATTAATAACGAACTAATAATTTCATTGACAATGTTTTTTAATCTTGGCCGTCGTAGGATTTCTTTCTGAAGACTAAACAGATGAAAGTCCAATGAAGCAAGAGAGCAAAACTAAGCAAAGCTTTTGCAGAGGCTCCTCAGAGATACACGGACGTGTTTTTAGTGCTGGATTCCAACACTTCTTTTTGCATTGTAATTGTCCGCGTTAAATTCAAAGATTGGGTGATCATCTCAATTTCAAATGTTTTTAAAAATAAAACATTTTTCATATTTTAAGAAAACTCCAATGTGCACATAGGTCATTCTGTCTTATCACTATCTACCCTCTGCAATAAATGTTTTATTGCACTCGAGAAATATTTATTATTGAGAAATATATTTTGACAATATTTGTGATATGCTCCTCATCTTAAAAGCTTTTATTTTCTAAAAGTGTATCTCTTATTTTCTAAAAAATATTTTATTTTATTTATTGTTGACTACGATGGATAGATGACATAACAAAAAAAATCCAGAGCACCATTCACCCATATAAAGATTCAATAGAAATTCTAAAGATGTAAGGGGAATGAATCTCTCAAACTAATATACCCTCCAGTGTCAAACCATGACACTGGTTAATTTTGAATAGTATTTCAGTTGGATTGTGAAATTAATATTATTTGTTTTATAAATATTTATTTACCGAAGGATAGATGGCATTAAAATAATTAATTTAACTAATTTAATTCAACGCCCCAAACTATCTACATATATATTTTTATAAAACATGCGGAGTTAATGGGTTACTTCCTCTTAATACCCCCTGGTCAGACACCTATCCGACTACTAACTTAGCTCAGTCGCGGTTACCTTACATTATCGAAATAATATTCATGTTACCTAAAAGCCATAACACTGGTTAATATATGTTTTACATCATTATTGATTACTCATATTAGAATGATCTTATTATGATAAAGCGGGTCTGCTTCGTCAAAACGAGTATATTGTAAGTGATTGTGGAAAGCTCGGTTAAAACAAGAGGCACAGTCACACGACAAACATAGAGGTCGTGGTTGGAGACCCCTGGTTTTAATGCGACTGGCTGATACGGGGTATACGTCGGGTAAGTGGAGTAGAAACAGTGTGTTGGCATGTGAGGCCACGTGACCCCGGCGTCGGGGGCTGGCTGGTCCAACACGCAGCGCTGCGGGCCCCGCTCAGGAAGCTATGCGATCATTTAATTTGACATGGATATTATCTCTAGATGAAATGGTGCGGATCGCCATTACGCCACTTGCATACCGCTCCGTGCCAATTACTAGCCGAGAGAGGGACACCTAGCCTGGCGGCCATTACCGACGCCCCCGGGTCACATCCGACACCCATCGCCCCGGCTTGACCGACATAGTTGCAGTCTGCACGGTGACCATCGCCGCTGGTTACTTCCTGGTCGAATGTAGCACCGCGCTCCTATTCCAATCTTGCATATCGATAGTCACAGATGATTATTAATCCACGCATAGCTCAATTGTCGCGGAGGCCCGCAAGTGAAATTGAAATAAAAAGCTCATCACTTTCGCGTTCGCCGCAACGCCGGCGGACTTCCCACACGCAACAGCCAACACAATGCTCACTTGCTGATTGGCTATTACAGTTTTTAATTATGGGTGCACAGTAGGGAGGCTCCTGCGAACATCTGCGAGGACAGCCGAGTCATGCTGGACAAGGTGACCGGGAACGCCGAGCGCCAACGCCTTTCCACCGAGAAAGGTTAGCGAGTATCGACCGGCGATAGATGGGTGATGGTAATTGCAACACGATGACAAATCCCAATCGGTTATCAAAAAAAATAATCAATTGTTGCACGTGGCTATGTATGAATGTGTAGTCCGATTTTACTTTCGTCCAATCTATTCATTAGCAAAAAAAAAATAACATCAGTAGGCGGAGCAAACTTTTAACTGTTATTTAATATACATGCGTATTCACACGGTTTCATAATAAAATAATTCGATTATTTTTAATTTCGCGGGTTATATAAATCTAATTGTCGCAAATTTTTGTGTTAGTACACTTATTCCTGACGTATCTTGTAATCGGTAGCATAATAGCTTCCGTATTTGTCGAATATATTTTTCTGCGACTTTTAATGAAAAAAACACAAATAAAATACCACTTTGACAATATTAAGGAGATAAAGACAATTAATAAAGAAACCTAATGCCATATTCGAAAATTACCTTCCAAAAGTGCACTGAAGATTAAAAAAAGTGTGGTTTAAATATATGATAGAGACTTCTTGTAAGGGGACAAATTTAATCTTCAGCAATTACAATCCCATTAACCCCATAGCTACTGAAATATATATATAGTTAGTAAAAAAACAATCATAAATGAGCTAGTATTTTTGAAAGTGGTATAAATCCATTTTTGGAAAAACATAATTAATGTAGGTTTTGGTTAGATACAGATATCATCTTACTTTATTCTAAATCTCACTGTCAATGGTATAACAAACCCCATGAATTTATCAAAAGAAGTTTAACTTTTGCAAAGATGTTTTTTTTAACATGAATAACTGCATTTGTACCAATCATAATTAAACTTGTTTTTCACGCATTAATTTTCATTTATATCAAATGAAGCGTGAAAATTTTGTCACGACCAAATTCTTAGAAGAGGCAACTTGGAACAGTAAAAAAAACACGGTTAGAAAAATTATACGTTTACTGAAGATGGTTAAGGTTTAAAATTGATGAATCACACATATTTAAAAAAAATGTCTGTGGAAGAAAACGTACAATTTAAAAGCCCAGATTTATTTAGAAAACGAGGAACAAGAGAGAACTGTAGAGAAATATTGACGTGTAAAGATTATTATTGGTTATTTTTATAATTCACTTTTCGTAGTAGATTTTAATTCAATTAATTCTCAATAAAGTTGATTATTGTTTCAAAAGATATATTGCATAAATCAAATTTCGATTAAAATATTAATAAAAAGTTGCAATTGATTATGTTTTTTGTAAATTGTTATAATTGAAAGTGGCATAAGTGCATTTGTAGAATAAAAAACAATTTTATGATCTCATTATATTTTTTTACAAATTTATTAAAAGAGATAATTGTAGAAAATAATAATAAGAAGCATAGGGTTAGATCTTATATCTGATCCAACAAAAGACATTATTTTTTTAAGGTAAATAAAAAGTTGTTTGCTAGAAAATCTTTTAGGCTAATACAGCGTCCCCACGAGTTAAACATGTTAAATATATCACAATGTAAGTAAATTAAATTATACCACTTTTAAATATAACAGCTCATATCGTTATTCAACAATCAAAGGATTAATGTTCTTTGGGTTCTGAAAAAATCTGTATTTTCCTTTTAAATATGTTTTTCATAAATAAGAATTCAATGATAACCATAAATAGATAGTAATAACTCTATGTAGGATTAACGTTAATAATAAATAGTAAATAAAATTGATCAGTTCTGTTATAGATTGAATGTCTTAAATAAGAAAGATATTAATGTTGGTATATAATAATATAGTAAAAGGAATCAATAAAATATTTAAAAGGCCAATCTAATAATATTATATAAGCGCAGCATATGGTGAGAGTTAAAATAAATAAAAATTTCAAATTCCTATCCACTTCAATTATTAACGATGCATTTTATTGATCATATTGATGTATAATAAATAATGGAAGGCATTATTACTCAGTATTGACATTTAAAAAAAATACAATTAGCTACTGGGTTCAGTATTATAAGTCAAACACGATTTGAACGTATCGATATTGTTTCAGATGCGGAACACATCATCGCATAGACCGAGATCGCGGGCACGTCGCAGAACACATTCGGCACGATGCGAGAACAGAGTCAGCATTGTCTTATCTGGGGGCCCGGTTTCGCAACAGCACCTGACCCCCGACGGGAGATAACCCGGGCCCCCTGAGACACATTCATCATAGCCAGTTCACCAAAATGCGGACTTGCGAAACACAGGCCGGCACACATGCAAACATACTCACAAACATTATTCAAACGGCTCATTGTAAGCGAGAAACATCCGAACGGCCGGGTTGCCCAACGCCCAAACATCTGGTACGCCTTTGGCGCAAGAAAGCCTCCCGGTTCTACGGCCACTCGTCGCGATGACCACCGTTCCAAATTTATTGGCCATTAGAAAATAATTAATTACGCGTCCAATTGTCGGTGGAGAATTCAATGGAGAAGGCATCGCGGTCAAGAGATGATTGGTGATGCAGGGATACCATTAGAATCTTGCCGTTAGGGCGTATGACTTGCGATTCATTTATATATTTTAATGTGTTTTGTCGTTGTTATTAATATGCCATTGTTCAGAACGCCGCGGAGTTTATTACGAAGTAATTTATTAAATGCGGAGATATACAAGAGGACGCCCTTAAAATTATGTCTAACGAATTATTTTTAATCCGGGTCAGACTTAATGCACGGTACACTTTTTTTCGTTTGAAAAATATTTGTTACAAGGTCATCGCCAGTATTCGAATAAATAGTTTTACCGGGCGCTAGTATTCGTCATAATTGTCGAATAACAATTATGCAGCGCGGAAAAAAGAATAACGATCCCGCAGTAAATTAAACTTATTACGTCCACTGGAGTAATGAGTTCATTCATTGAAATGCATTAGCGAGGCGTGATTCGAATAATAGTCGACCATTACCGCTAATTTAATAGGAATATAATATATTTTAAAATTAAATAATTTATATTATTAATCTTATTGTGCAAACATTTCATAAAAAAATGAAGATACATACACGAACCGTAGACGGAATTCCGATCCGAATAAAAATGTGTACGGTCTCAAAATGTCAATGATTAATGCGCCGAATTGAAATGCTCGCTTGTAAAAATTGAAAAAAAAACCGAATGTAAAGCTATCAAAACAGCAATAAGCTAACGATATCAAAGCGGAGACCGTTACGAATGTGATTGATATCGGGCGAGTGATTAGCGAGCGCATGCATCGAGTGCGCAGGCGCAGCGAGCGCGGGTTAAGTCGGTGGGCACGCGCCGGAAGAAGGTCGCGAAAGGTCGTCTACCGGCGGCACGCGCCGAGCCCCATTATCTAAGCACCGCACCGCTTAAGCACAGCTTCTCAAGCGGTGGCGGGCGGCTGAAGACAGTTCAAAACTTCGCTTCAGCTGAAAAACGAACCGAGAGTCTTATTACAGCTATGGTGAACACGCTTGTCGCCGTGACAGATGTTTTCTTTATATAGCTCTTTTGCTTTAAATTAATATCACAAAATAATGTGAAAATTTACTCTAACTTACGTGCATGCTTTCTGCTGCTTAATTATAGCTTTTCAATAAAAACTATGATGTTGGCGGGAAAATGTTTTTCTTTGGAATAACACGTTTTTATACAGTTTTGATATAACATGATCCACTAAAATTAACAAAATATATTTTTTCACGGGTTATTTGTACTCAGAAACAATATATCACGATTCACAGAAACAATATGTCTCTGCATTTATTTTTAATTTCGCGCGTTGTTACGTCCCCAATTTCATTGTTGCAAGGTGATATTATTTTATGTCACAATAGCCAATGACCGATGGATAAAAAAAATCATAAGAGCTTGCAATTTGCTGTGAGTATGGAAAAGCATTTTCTCACTCGTGATCCCAAGTTTTTTACGATATTACAATGTTTTTTTTTTAATTTAGGGAACCAATCACAATTTTTCTACGAATTCTAACAAATTTTATTATACGGTACAGTACAAGTGCATTATTCTTCTACTTATTAAAAAGTTGATTCTCTTAGGCATTTTAAAAAACGTTTTAAATGGCATCTTGTAAAAAAAATATCATTTATTTTAATCGAGTTCAAAAAAATATTTAAATTTTGATTTTTATTATGTTATTTTATGATTATTTTATAGTTATTTTTACAACTGTTTTCTACTTAGTTTATTATTAAAAAGTATATGTATTCAGTGCTGCAGTTTCTTTTTTATACTTTTGTGATAAGATTTTTACAACCGATCTAATTGAGTGATCCGTCACGGCAGCTCGAAAACAATCGCGCCGTCCAAAGGGGATCTATTTATAATGGAAAATAGACTCCAAGCATTTTAAGAGATTGATTAAATATTCAGTATTTTGACTTTTTTCAAAAAAATGGATTATTCAAAGAATAAAAATAGTTATTTATGATATGCTTCAAAATTTGACGCGTAAATGACACACACCCGCCGCGGATTGAAGACACGCCACCTGTTGACCAACAGCTAAATTCTCACGACATGTTTGACTCGCACTTGATACACCGTACCGGTTGCGAGCGAGAAAACCATCGCGCCCGTAGCTACAGAAGCGAATAAGGTTGCTGAATATTTTTTTCGCAATTGCGGACAATAAGACTTTAGACTTTTTTTTAGATAAATACAAAATGTTTGTGATGTTGGATTTATATTAAAAGAGTTATTCGAGATAAATCAAAAACTTGGGAATTATCGCCCCATCAGAATCGTGATATTTTAAAACACGTGAAAAGGATTGCTAAGATTATCAATTTAAAATGATAATGACTAAACATACATTAGTTATTATAATATAATTAATATAACTATTTTTCTAAATGTTGATTTTAATAATTTATAATACAATCACCACAGAAAAATATAATCTTTTTAAATCCCTATACTCTTATAGGCATTTATAATTTTTTATCAAAAAAAACATTTTTTTGTTATTTGAAACACTTCTCCGATTAAATTTAATGCGATAATAAATATATATTGTTTGAATACTGTAAATAAAATTGACCTTATTAATTTTATTTCACTACTCTTAGTAAAAATAAATATACATTTTATTAAAAATAGTATTTTTAGTAGATACAATATCACAACTCATAATAATACTTGTAGATTTATTTCTGGAACGAAAACGCTCCAGACATAAATTTACAGGCGATTTGAACAATTTTACCGCCCAATCAAGGAATTCACGTTTGAAATAATCGATTTGTACACAGATTGATCGTCCGCAAAGTAACTGTTACCAATAAACGTGCTACGTGACGCTCTGTTCTTCTTGTACACTTCAAAATCACCTTCCAACATTACACAGAAACAACAAGGTGGGCCGATACAACATCCATTAGAGCACGATCCGCTCTTAGGCTAATAAACGCATTGTATCACCGTTCCGATACACATTCGACAATACGCCCGGGTGCCATTTTTTAATGTAATCAATTTGCATAGAGAAATTGAAGGTGGTTTCGTAAATACTCGTTTGGACAATCTCTCTAATCAATCAAAGATTAATTTGTTTAAATATATGCATGAGATTGTGATTCGGCCTCAGATTAATTCTTCCCGTATTCGGACCGATCGATCAGCCTTCTAATATAATTTTTGAAAAAAATAGTGTCATATGCATAATCGACAACGGGTTCTGTTGTTTTTTTGTCCTTTCAAAAAAAGTAAAGTCTGTCTGGTTCGGATCTGATGAATCAGCAATCGAAAATTGGTCAGACGAAACGATTTTATAAGATACGACCATGGGAACAAAAGTGAGGTAGTCCGACAGAAGATACGGTTAAATCGAATATTTCAATACGATTCGATGTGCGTTTCACTTCCTCGTCATGTCGACTAAAAGGCAATACGCCGTTTTTCTGATTATTAAAAAAAAAACACAAAAAGGCACGATCCGCAATCATGTGTTGAAAAAGAAAACGATGGTAAATTTTTAGCAGCAATTTTTTAAAACATTTCCAATGAATTTTAAATGAATAATTGCAAAAAATTTAAATGAAGAGTTGCATTTCGTCGACCCTAATAATTAACTTAAACTTTATCGCAGTAAAAATATGCTATAAAATTTAATATCGTATCATAAAATTAACAATATTGACCCAGATTGATTGAATTTGTATTTAATTATTTAGTTTAGAGCAAAATGAGCATTGTTCACGGCCATTTACATTAATCTCATCGACGTCCAAAGTGAAGCGAATGGATTCAATGAGCGTGATGGCAACATTTATTTTAATCCATAATAATTGTACGGGCGATTAAATAAATCTCGAGCTTAAAATATCAGGGATAATCAACAATATCGACAAAAAAATCGTTTCCCTTTCATTTTCAATACATTTTAGTAATACATTAATTTCACACTGTGAGTGCGAATCGATTTTATCAATCGTTTCAACACAAACAACAATTGATCTGGGTTATTGCGGAATATCGTCATTTCTCGCATTCCGTACGTCACGTCGAATCAGACAATTCACAGTAAACGTGTATATTAAAATAAAATCGATCTAAACCGACAAACTTCTCTTTGTGTCCCTTGGAATCGCATTTCAAAATTTTGCGGTACATCGATGGTGTCGAAAATTTAAAAGAAATGTCGGAAGATTTGGCCCAGATCTTTGAATCCGTGACAGATTTGTTCCATTGCTGAAAAAAACTGTTGCCAAAAACTCACCGAAAATTCATTGTTTTCGCCACTGAGGAGATCTGGGTCAGGAGTGTCGAAGATCTTGAGATGTCGTCAGCAGATTTTTTTGTGACGAAAGACAGGAACTGGAAAAAAATAATGTTTAACTTAAACAATTTGGTATTTATGCGATATTTTGAGAGTATGGTCTGTTCATTGAAAAAAGCGAAGAAATGAGTTTTTTTTAATAAAATGAGCGCCAGTAAGCTAGTAATGCCGAATCAATAAATTATATTGATGGCTGATGATGAAAGGCAATTTTTAACGCAGCAGGTGCAATAAATATCAGGCGATTAAAAACAATTAGTTACCAATAAATTTGTTTATATATTAATATGATTATTTAATGAGTTCGGAAGTATAATTACTTACGTTAATTTTATGGACAAATTACACAGT
Organism: Philopotamus ludificatus; assembly: GCA_022495035.1. Taxonomy (NCBI): domain Eukaryota; kingdom Metazoa; phylum Arthropoda; class Insecta; order Trichoptera; family Philopotamidae; genus Philopotamus; species Philopotamus ludificatus. The sequence goes on along the minus strand of JAGXCT010037269.1, from coordinate 6,857 downwards.
CGTAATTGAATAGACGGTTTCATTACAAAAGGTATGTATGCAAACGAGATTGAATAAAGCAATTCTGTTATCACGTGGAAATATCTTATACATTCAGTTAGCGAAATGTATATCGTTTAGGTAAAGTTTAATTTTATGTGCAATTAAACAATTACATTAATTCCAGTATAAGTTGATTATAAAACTCAAAAATGAGTTTATGTAGTTTTTCCTAAACAATAATGTTTTTTTTATTTAATAAAAAAGAAAAACATAATTTAAATTATATATATTGATGCAAATTCATTTCACAACATGGTTTAGAATTAATGAAAATCATCTTATAAAAAATATATAGCAATAATTGGTTAAAAATATATATACAATATATAATCGAACCATGAAAAAAGAATGCAAGATATAGCAGAATTTACCTAAATGGTGAAAAATCTCTAACGACGAGTATTTCAAAAATATTAAATATTTGACCGATGAAGAAAATTCAATTTAATAGTATCTGAGACAAACTAAAAATAATTCGAAGTGAAAATTTCAAAAGTGCGCCGGCGCTTAATATCGAAATTTGTGAACTCAACCAGAGAAACCAAATTTTCAAAATACGGTTTATTTAAAAAAAAGTAAAGCCTTGGATTCTATTGCAGCTTCGATAATGAGGATATTTTTATATATACACAAAATATGCGCCCTTGTTGTATGAGAATTATTACAGCTGACAAAGAAAACATTATGTAATAATTTTAATTAGTTTTTCTTCTAATAAATATTTTCATCTTAATTACAATTAAATATAATTAGTGTTGGTATACATAACATAATCAATTCTTTTACTAATTATTTATTTCGTATAATACGACATGCCTTAACCTTTTCCATTTTGTGAGCCAGACATATTGATCTAAAAGATTTTTTTTATTTAAATTAAAAAAAATGTATTTTTTTAATGGATGATTCTTATTCTTTTTACAGTGAATATTTCTTTTAATCAATTTGTAAAAAAATATGAGTGTAATTCATAAATTCGACTAAAAGTGGACAGGGAGAATAAAGGGTTAAAAACCATGATATACATATGATAACTTTCACACTAAATGTATGTTTTAGTGTTATCATATTTTTTAAATTAACACATTATCTTTACATCAAAATCAAAAATATATAAGATTATCCTAATTAAATGTATATTTATGTCTAATATTAATAATATGTATTGATTAATGAATATCTGTATATTAGTCTAATTTTATAAGATAATAATCATCTACGTAAAATTCTAGAAAATTATTTTTTAAGGTCAATATTTTTTTTTAAAACAATAATAAAATATTTTTAGAAATATAGAGCTCATAGCTTAAAGGTAAAAAAATAGAGCATGGCTAAAATTACTTGTATTAATTTACATGACTAGGTTATTCAGCCTAAGGTAAAATTGTATTTATAAGATAGTTTTCAGATTAAAATCATGCATATGATCTCTACGCTAATAAATCAATATTCCGCCGATGTGCAACAATCAACAATGCCCTCAATGTCAGATTTCCATCTCGCATCAATTATTTGCGCGAATGCACTCGTTGCATAATTGCAGCGGAGACAATGTGATGTCACTTTTTGTTTTGAACCGCGCTGCACCGCAATTAATCATAACGACCCGCAGCGAAAACAAAAGTGAGCCATTTTTTAATGCTCTCGTATCGAACGTGTCGACTCAAAATTCCGCAATGAGGTCTTCGAGCGAGCAAAACGGTTGATATTCAAAGAGGAAAAAAAATATAAATAAAGCTCGAGCTCACATATTACGAAGCGAACAATGGCATTGCGAAACGAGCGTGTATAATTTGACAATAGGTGATAATGGTCGATCCTTATTACCTATCCAACGATCGTGTAATAGCGAGACAATTGAAAGCAACTGGATCGTGGGTAACACACGGGCTAATTGTTTAGAACCACTTCTCATACGATCTGCATTCGTAGTAAGCAAATTATTGTGCGATACGCGCAAAAAAAGTGCACATGTTTAGTGGCGCGATAAAATTATGTTCCATCGGAAAATTGCGCAGTGTACTGAGAATATGTGGAAAATAATATAAAAACTTATATAATACAATATTCCGCGTAATATATACGAATATAGAAATCTAAAAATTATCATTAACATCAATTTATTTACAAAGTTGATTTCAAATCTAAGTAACTGTTTAAAAGCTTATTCGATACTATTTACTTATTGTAAAAGCTCACTCTAGCGAACATACAAATTGCAGAACTATTATTTTATATACATCGAGTAAATGATTGCTCAAATGAGTGTACAATTTTTGACTACGCAATAATTTCAATTTCCCAACAAACAATTATAAGTTCACGAACTGGTATGATCGATGACACTAAATTATACATTTACAGACGTGGTTTTCGTATGCCACATTGCCGTTAAATATTCGGTACGACACACATTTTTAATTCCTCAGGAATTTTGTAATGACACAAAGGCATCATCTATTTGCAGAAAATGAGACTGTGATTAGTGTCGCAAGTGGCTTGAGGCCTTGGTCCTATTGTCTCAATTTCCCGCGCCCGTCGTTCCGTTTCCCACAACTTATGACTTTTGATTTCTAATATCAATTTAGTTTCACGCTAAATTCCGCAACATGTAGATCATTGCTACATCCTAATTATTCAATTTACACGGTGATAACAATGTGACACTTGACAATTTTGTTGCCGACCCTCTATCTTCAAAATGATCTAGTAAATAAAGATCAGATATAACTGAACAAAGCTCAATATGAATTACACGTTAAAATTTGACGGATTGCAGAAAAAAATATTACTACACTGGTACATTTTAATAGTTGCGTAAATCTGTCATACATTTTTACAGAATTTCAATTTAATTCAGTAATTTGAACTCATATTTTACTTCGGTGTATTCTTTGCTGAAAATAATGTTGCATTTCACTTCACGCACATCTCGCCAGCCCACGCACGCTATCTCGACATAATTGAACAACTCCATTCGCAGTACGTCATAAAGTATCTCAGTTATAGTTGTTATTACGTACAATGTATAAATGGCAACTTTGAAAATGATGAATGATGTGAAAAAAAATGCGAACTTCGCCCCCGCCATTACGTCCAACGATGTCCACTTTCTGTTTCGTTTTATTAACGTATAACGACCCAGCCCATAATTGGTATAATTTCTAACTGAAACCTGGCTATATAATGGACGCCCTCGACGTTCAGATTGCATACAATAGAATGTAAATATGTAATGGGCGCCGAGGTGAATAGTTAATGGAGACCACGTAGTCTATGATGTACACGTTAAAGATATGTGATTTCTTACCATGAAAATTTAATATAATATAACAAAAAAACAATGTAAATATGAAGAAAATTTGAGCAATGATGTTGCCTAATGAAATTTGTTTCATGCACAGCGATTGTCTCTTTTGTGATATAACGCATATGATACGCTATAAGTCCAGAAATATATCTTAATATTACGATACAATAAATTAATCCTATAATAATTATTTATTTAGAGTTTAAGAAATTAAGATAGTATGTAAAAAACGCTCTGTGCAATAATTTCTTTTCGAACTTCGAAAACCTACATTTTTCTGTTGCATGTACAGCTGATTTAAAAAGTTTAAATAATTATAAAGCAATATATTTTAATATTATTTAAGGATTATTTTTCAGTAACTATACATAAACGACTGTTATCAGATAGCAATACTGAATTAATAAATTGAAAAATGTCAGATCTAATCATCTATACATTATTATTTTAATTCATTTTTAAAATATCAATATAGTTTAAAAATGAAAAATGAATTAAAATGAAATACTAGTCTATATTTGTGATGAAAACTGTATTTCATGTATATATCAATACTGGCTCATATTTTTGTATTTCAAAAAAATACTATACGGTAAATAGGATACCACGTTTAAATGTATTTTATCAAAAATGTATGAAAAATGTTATAAAAACAACTAAACTATGGTTTACGTGTGTTTATTTAATAATTATGATTATTTAAATAGTTTTTTTTAATTATTATACTTTTTTCGAAATACAACAAGATTGATTTCCAGCGAAGTATGCACATTTTCAATATACCCAACTATTTTTTTTTATACGGTAGATGTTTCCACTGAAAACCGTGTAAAATAAGTGATCTCCTTTAAGGTTAGGATTTTAGGTGAAAAAAATGCTGTTCCATGCTTTTGGCAAATTGCAAGCCCTAGTGAGTATTATTTCTCTAGGTAGACCGTATTAGATCTTGTTCTCGCATAACACAGGTTTAAATAACGCGTTTGATAACGCGGGCATTTTTTTTGTACAACACGCTTTATATAAAATGATTTCTAAAAAAAAATGTAAGAAAAATACTGTACGTATATGCTCAGTAATAATAGAACATATGGAAAGGGCTGTTGTGATATGGATAGAAGTTTGTAATGACAAGATCAACAATCACAATTTTCCTGCTAGTAGATGATGGCTTGAAAATTTTAGGAGGCGATTTTCATTACATTATATAAAAAAATCATAGAGAATTGCGTCGACTGACATTAGTATCTTCCAAAAAATTGACTTTAGAATTCGCCGAAAAAACACTCACAACCGATCTCGAAAAAGATTCGAACATATAGAATTGTTAGCGATAGCGATGAAGAATAAATGATCTATTATATGTATGTCATTCAAATTTTATCAATAAATATGTTAATGTATATTTTGTCGATTGTTTAACAAAAAAATAAAAGATATTATTTGGAACGCAAAGACTATTAACTTCTAACCGCGTATAACACGGATTTGTATTGCACGATGTTTTTGTGTAATCATATGAACCTGTTATACGTAGTATATGTTATATGTAGTAAAAAGAAATTAGTGTATTATATTATTATATGCGCTATTATGATATTATTTCCTTAAACGATTAACTTTAATTGTAGAATTATAACTAAAAATAAAATAATAGTCTCTATTGTTTTAACATTTAAATAATGAGAAATTTACAACAAATTTGAAATTTTATGTCTATGCTATAGCAATCGATATTTATGAGGAAAGTCATAAAATATTTACGATACCAACCTAATTGCCATACTAATATAAAATATTTGTAACAACGAATATGGTATTAAGTATAATAGACAATCTAGGAAAGTATTTAGGTTGATAGAATGTAGTTAAATATAGAACTTTCAAAAGCCTTTCTATCGGCATAGCTTTAGCGACTTCTCGCGATAGAGAGGGTTAAGCCGCACATGCGTGCCCGACGTGTTGTCGTAACCCACAACTGTACAGTTTCACACTCGATAATGGCATGTTATACTTTTTTACTTCATTTTTATTGTGAAGCGTTTGCCGTGGGAACCTGTTTCGCAACTGCATGGGACCCCGTGCGCCACACACTGTCGGTTGGGGCTTACGTCACCGGACACAATGGGTCCCGTATCGGAGCGGCCGTTTGATACGGATCGAAATTTTGTGAATCTCATGGTCATCTGGAGCGAATGAGGCAACTGATGATGTCGGGGAAGCGTTGCCTAAGACGCACAGGCTAATTACAATCAGAAATAGACGACAATGCAAATGGAATTAGTACGAAATTTCGAAAACGAGTTTCAAACGGCGATAGCTATGTCTTAATAAATTCAACATTGATTTTGTACACCTAAGGTCATTCGTGCCCGATTCTGATAAGAGCGCCTTTGCATTGCGTCGATAAAAAAATAAAATGAATATGCAAAATCACACGTCCAAGGATACCGAAATAATATCCATCGTTAGAAATGGCACGTTCTTATCTGCGTATAATTTATTGCGTCCATTATATCCCAATAAATTAAATCTAATCAACATCACATGTAATAAATGCGATATTAATAACGGACATCGTCCCGGCCGATCTCTACTCATCTCGGACGCCATTAACACGTGATACACAACGACGTATGCTCCTATTAAAATTTCACGGGCCGCGGTAATTTCTATTTTCCATGGCGGCACCATTACACTTTGACCCTTTGCGGAAGAAGCCGCAATCACTTGCGCAATCGGGATCGATCAAGTGCGCAGATGCCCCGCGCGCATGATGTCAGTGAGCATCTGCCATTGTGTCCGCGTCAGTCTGCTCCGGGCAATCATTTATAAGCTGGCTAATGAATAGCATCGGCTGTCAATTCGTTCAACCTTATTGAACCGCGTTCAATGGCACAAAGGAGACTACGTTCGCGCCTGCGCAGTTGCGACACGCGCCTATGCGCTCGCGCAGCTTTCCGGACGCCACCGAACCAATCATAGATATTCTAAATAAAACTACAGTTATTTTTATTAAATATGCTTTCTAGATTAAGAATCGAATTTATGAAGAACACTCCATTCATTAACCGATAATAAAGTGCACAAATAAATACACAGTAATGAAAAAAAAAAATTGACATAAAATTATTTGATGCTAGAAAATAATCATCTCAAATTATACAAAAATTTGAAGAAAAATAAATTACGAAATTTGTTTCAGATTATTCATTAACCCTTTGCACTCCAAAGGTTTTTTCAAAAAGTTTGTACCAATTTTTAGAGAATTTTCTCAAATAAAAGATAATTTGGTAAAAAGTGTTTAAAACAGGTTTTTTGTTTTAAAAAGTCAATTTATTTTATTGTTAAGATGTTTATTTATTGAATCAAATTAAAAAAAAATTGAAGTGTGATATATTTTTAAACATTCTCCAGGATGAAGGGATGGTTTTCGCTCGCACGTATCGCAAGAAAATGTTGTTCTTCTTCTTTTTCCAGGTGTATTGCGATCAGAACATACCAAACA
>JAGXCT010037268.1:75176-175356 GCA_022495035.1 Philopotamus ludificatus | reverse complement strand
TGGACACGATTTGTTTGCGCATGTACGCGATGCGCCCCGCACTGAAAGGGTTAAAGAGCCGCTTTCGAGTTTATTCCCCTCGATATTCGTTCATACATTAAACGGTGGTAGTTGCACATTGTCATGTTCGACGATGCCTCGATCGAAGTTTCTTCTTCGCAACTGGTTTTTTTGTATCATTCCGAGCAGAATTTCCATTACACATGTTGTAACCAGTTTAACCGATATGCAATTATGTATATTGAAAGTTGGCTATTAATAATATTTTTTTTTATATTCGAGAACTTGACCACGATGACCACGAAGCAAATAACAGCATTGAAACCCAACTAAATACTTTTGACGGGTGTTTTTCGTCGGTTTATATTATGCATTGCATGCAAAAAAATGTATATGAATTGAAATAACAAACAATTTATTTTTGGCTTCTCACTTTAATTATTACACAATGGCGTCGCAAATATATTCGTGACAGCTCCGAGCAAATTCACTTTTCTATTGTAATTTTAAAATTGAATTTACATTGTTAGTCAGCACATTCTTACATAATGCACTCGATGTGTATATAATGCAGTATTTTTTAATGTATCGTACGTATATAGAGACTCGCTCTGTTATAATAATTCGTTGCTCCATTCGCTACAACTGGGCGTATACTATTCCGTCATGGACTGTTGAATTCGCATGATTTCGGTAATATAGAACCGGCTGAGCAAATAATACAATTTGACCGAAAAGTGTAATAACTGATTTACACCGAATCATGAACACATTTTTGCATAAACGCCCTGCATGTTTAGAATATTCTACGGCTTTGGGGCGATCCCTCGTCCATCGATCGCATTCGTAGGTATTCATTATGCGCGTAACTTATGCGTTCTGCTTTTTCGAATCTCATCCATGATGATGGAGTCCAATTTAAGCCATCATTACAATAACCACTCTTAAAAGCACACAACGAGCTGTAATTATTCATAAAAAAAACAATTATAACGGTGATGTACCCCCGATACAGAATTGTTGTTAAAATTACTATCCCAGATTGGCATTGCAAAATGTTTCGATTATTGTTTTAACCTTTACGTGGTTCGTTTGTCGATATTTTCACTAGCATTCCCACACACAATAACCACCGTTTGTATAGTAGTTGACATTTACTAATTTACATTCTCCCATACATCGTTCCATGGCACAGGATATATGGACTGATGGATTTGCGGAAGTCGCTAGTGGTGCACTCGATACTCTGTGGGTGAACACGTATGAATTATTCATATATGTCATAAAACTAGACTAGTACATTTATTTTATGCAAATAAAATGTCACTTTCAAGGTTTAATCCTGTATGTAAATCATTATGAAAAAATTCAGTATTATCTAATTTGAATGCAATTTGTCTTTTTCTGGGTGTTTGAACTGAAACCCTATCACATATTGCTTACGTAATCAATGCTGATTTGTATTGCTTTACGACTAAAGTTATATAATTATATTGAAATCCGAGTAATAATGTCATAATGGGAAAAGAAGATTTTCCTGCAATTTTTCTGCGAATTTAAATTGGCGCGTGATCAATGTTAATAAATTTGTATTTCTTCGTATGTTGGCACACTCGTATCTGAGGATCGTGACCAGTCTTGGCCCGAATCTCCTTGATTGTGATTTTACAGGATCTTCTGCATTCCACCGCCAGAACGTCCGAACTCCGTAAAATAATTAATTGAACGCGAAAGTAAGGAACTAGCACTTGAGTTTAATATTTCGACAACCAAGGTGATGATAGTCGATAGAACCAACTAGCTATCTAGATCCGCTAATCCTCCGGATCTGGAGAGGGTTGAAGAATTTCATAGTGGACTATTCCTACTCCATCTCAACGAATGTGCAAAAAAGCACATTTTCACAATCAGTCCGGATTTCGTTACCTTCTCCTTCGAGTGCCTTGTCCGTTTTGGGATACATACATGTGCCGATTTTTGGCGAGCTGTGACAATTCTGGAGCTCCCTATTCGGTTCACTTGTGAATGTTCCAGAGCCACGACAGCTTCATTCTTCCCAACCACCCTTTACTTTATACTTTTCCTTACATAATGGTTGGCCGAAGTGGATATTTTGATCCACAAACGATGTGTCGAAAGTACTAAATTTTACGATTTTTTAGTCGCCCGAAACTCCCGCTCCTTATGGAGTAGTTGAAATTATTTTTTAAAAACCATTGTTTTTTTTACATAGATGATTGTCTCGAAGTAACAATTTTTATCTTTTAACTGTAAACATGGCATTTTTTTATGAGATCTAGGTGTTTTCTGAAAACACATACTTGCACCACCTTGTTCTCGACGTTTAGTTTTTCTAGAATCCACACCTCCTGCTTTAAAATATTTCTGTTTTTTTTTTCAAATGGGCGTGAATGATAAACTTGGAGAATCTATATCAATCGAGCCTCTCTATTATTAGCTGATGAATTGTTAACGTTTTTTTCTAATTTTGTTGATCTTCCCCTTCCAGGTCTTATGATAAAAATAATCTTAAAACGTATTTTTTTTATGAAATTTAATTAATATGCCAAGAGTTCTTAGTTAAGAATAAATCCTACTATTCCAAATGGATCGGGACTTTAACTTTTAATGTTTAAAATTGTAATGATAAACCAGAAATATGTGATGATACAACTGCCTTAACATGTCTAACCGCTAAATATTTTTTCGAATATGAATGCAAGTTTTAAATTAAATTCACTATCAGAAATTTACAATTATTTTCTAAGTGTGTATATAAGTCATAAAATATCGTTGTATTTGTTATCTCGATTTTAGCCTTATCAGCAAAAGAAGGTTACGTGTTGTTTTTTTAATACTTTTAAGGCAGGACTTAATTACATCTTTCTATTAATATATTAAGTCTAATGCTCATTTCTACAAAGATGTATTTTATCATTTTATCAACTTTTATTATTTTAACATTTTAAATTTATTTATAAAATATCTATTACCAAGATGAAATAGATCTATACATGAAAATGTATCTAGTATCATATTTATTTATTGTGTAATTACTTAGGCATGAGAAAAATGATAAATTGCAAAAATATGTAGCTTATTATCTGTGTCCATTGTTATAGATAAAGAATTAAGTCACACCGCCATATTTGAAATTCCTATACATAGTTTTATTCAATGTATTATGTTTAATTAGTATTATCAACTAACATTTATTAATAACCTAACTATGTTAGGAATTTATTAAACTATTTATAACAATTGATCAAAATCCATGATTATTTTAGTGGACTCTTGATATTATATTTTTAATTGTGATTATTTCGTTTCAGATTCTATTTTGTACTCTCAACACCCACAAAATTGATATGACCAGACTTCTCGGAGCCCAAATCGGCTTGGAAGATTTTATATTCGCCCACAGAAAAGGCAGGCCAAAAGAAGTCGAACTTATCAAATCCGATGATTCTCTGGGCTTAACTATTACAGACAACGGTGCTGGATATGCGTTTATTAAACGTATCAAAGAAGGTTCTGTAATAGACTGCAATCCACACATTGAAGTAATTATATTATATTTAATATTGTTGTGTATATGTATAAATAATTAAATATATAAGTCCCAACATCTTTATTGGTGTTTGGATGTAAAATTAAATTTTTAATTGATGTAACAGACAACTAGAACTACATAGTTAAAAAAAATATCCACTGTAAGATATGATTAATGAGAATGATGTAAAATTGTTTGTGGCATCAGATTGTGTCGGTAAATTTAATTATGTCTCATATGTTTTTTTTTTTAGATCGGAGACCATATAGAAAAATTAGATGGGCACAATGTAGTCGGAAAAAGGCATTATGATGTAGCTAAAATGTTAAAAGAAATTCCAAAAGGTTCAGTGTTTACGATCAGATTGATCGAACCGTTAAAATCTGGCTTCGCAAGTGTTGGTCCAAAATCCAGTGGTGCAAAATCTGGAAAGAAACAGGGATACGGCTCCGGAAAAGAAACTTTAAGATTCAAAGCCAACGGTCAAGCAGCAATTGAAAATGAAGTAATTATATTTTTGACATTAGTTACTGTTAGCAACCAAATTCCCAATTATTGTATCGTGCCGCTAAAAACATTTTCACATCAGCTTTGGCTAATAAACCAAACTAATTAAAATTTAAACTGATATATCTATATGTGCATATACGTATCTGATCTCTAACGGATTTCTCACCACAAAACCAGTATGGCCAGGGAAGGAAAATCTTAATCTGTTGACCGATAATTGGTCTAATCTTTATACTTTCGCCCTTCTTCCTTCTTTCTCGCCTCTCTTTGGGGAGGTCTTTCCCATGATAAAAGGATTGTTATTGCGCGGCAGGGCTAATAATCACTTGCGATACTAACGAGGTAAAAGATCACTTCCAATGCCAGCAATGGCCAAGAGAGGAAAACTCTACAAAAAACTGCTTACTAAGACGGCTTGGGTCCCCACGGTATGGACATGTAAGGGGAGTCCTCACGTCACGTGTGAGACTCAGGTTCCTTTGGCCTCGACTGCCATTTGAAAGTGTCTCGTGGCTGGCCAATGATGATGATGATACATATCATAGACCTTTCGAATATTTAGAAAACTTTTTATGAGAGTCAACAGATTTTTCCAGAATAAAGGTAAATATAATAGGTTTTGTATATTAAAAAAAACTTCTAAACTTTTCAATCAATTAATTTGAAAATTTGAGCGTAGCTTCTATACAGTTGTTTATGGCCTTTATATATCATCAGATCAGTATTGTGTAACTGGTGGGTGGTGTTTTCAATATATTTAAATGAATTCCGGAAACCGCTGCTCTAAAGATAAATTTGGATTAGTGGCATACATCCTTTGAAATTTCTCTGTAAAATAGTTAAGAGCAATTTAATTTTTATCAACCTGTCCGGATTATCAGGCGCATGAAAGTTCAGAAAACTCAATATGTGTTTAAATCGATTCTTGCCATTGATTTTTGAAAACACGGAGTTTAAATTTTTCGTTTGTGTTTCAATATTCATTTCTAGATTTTTTTCTTACTTGTCCCATTATCAGAATAAACCCAAACTCTTGTTTTATGTCGTTTTTTTGTGCGAAGTTCGTAGGGTCTAAAAACCTTCTCCCCATTTAGTCGAATCTATGAGTTACTCTCGTTATATTTTTTTACAAATTTATTAAAAAATATATTCATTGCCGCATGAAACTGAATAAAAAATATCTATAGGGTTTGATCTGATATCAGATTAAAAAATAAACATTTTTTTTTTTATAAGTTAAAAAAAAAAGTTGGTTCAAGTTGTTTGCTAAAAAAAATCTTTTTGGTCACAGAGTGGAAAAGAAAAATGATTTTTTTTATACAACATATTTGTTGACAAACCACATTTGATTTAATATATAATGCTAATACTTTTAAATTTTTGTTTCAGCACGACGACCGAGCCAAAATAGGAATCGAAAAAATTAATAACTTACTGGAATCGTTTATGGGAATAAATGATACTGATTTAGCAACGCAAATGTGGGATTTATCCCAAAGTAGTTCGAACTCTATGCAATTGGCTGAGGCAATTGATAATAGTGATTTAGCAGAATTCGGTTTCACTGACGACTTTGTCATTGAGTTGTGGGGTGTTATAACGGATGCTAGATCCGGCAGACTTATTTGAATATGGTGCCTTATTTAGGATTAAGTGTGTTACGTTTAAACTATTATTTTGTTAATTATATTCCAATATTTTGTTAGAGTAGACATAAAATTCCAAGTCAAACATTTATATAGATATTATGGGAATATAGTTTTTTTATATTGTAAATATTTGCATTGCAAAAATTAAAAAAATATATTTACAAAGTGTCTTAATTTAACATTCATCGTATTTCATTATCATTATTTTATTTAAATGTAGATGTTTTACATTACATTAACTCAATAATGACTGATATGACATGTGTACCATTATCTTGCCAAATGTTACTGGTCGTAATCGTGTTTTCATCTTTCTAAGGGTTCTCATACAGAGATAAATTTTAAAAATCTAATTTATCCTTAACTTCTCTGCATTTGCGATACATATGCGTAGTTTTATTTTTTTAAAAACGAATAAATAAATGTATCGTTATCTATTGTTTACATGCATATGAATATCACTTGTATAAATTTTACCTGAACAAATATTAAGTGTGACCAACCTGTATTCATTAAATTATATCGTTTATAAAAAAATATATAAAATAACTGATATGATTAATAAAGAAACAATATATATTAAATGATTATTTTCTATTATTTAGTGAAACTATTTCATGTTTTATTTCTAAAGAAGTATTTATTATATTGATGTCCAAATATCAAAAATAAAAAGATAATCCAAAACGTGATAAAACTTATTTTATAAATTAAAAAGGCTTAATTTAATATCTTTTATTTCTACATATGAGGCATTATTGTGTAAAAATATAGTGCAAGCCAACTGAGGCTATAATTAAATGCCCTGCTAACAGCATTATTCACCACCTCATATTTAACCTTTTGTATCATAATATGTAATAAATAATTTATTCAAAAGTATTTATACAATTAAATAGGTTTTTCTTTAAGTGTTGTATGTATTATTGGATTTCTAGTACTGACTTTATAATTTACTCGTACAATGTTTTAGTTTTTCCTAAAAATGCACAAGTATGTTAGAGCATAAAATATGTTAAAACCGGTTAATTTAAGCGAATTTCATACATATACTATACAACTATCCTATCTTCCAAAAATGTATTAATAAACTTCTATGACGTGTGTACTTTTAACATTGCATGCTAAATTACTGCATTTCTTTATTGTAAACATAATAAATTGGAAGCAAAATGTAAATTTTCCGAGTTTTATTTAGAATTACATTTTTACAAAAAAATATCTTTGAAATTAAATACATAGCTTAGTTATTCATCATCATCATCAGTGAATAAAAAAGTGAATTTATCATATATGCATGTATATCATACTTCGGGGTAAGATTCAAAGATGATGAGGACTGGAAAACCAAGAAGTATCCTACTAAAGAACCTATGGCAGTGGTTTAGAAGAACATTCAAATAATCAGTAAATATTTTGATGTAACAGTTTCCATAAAATATACATCAAATTTTTAATTTTATTTACTTTTATATTATAGAGTCAGTTCTCGACTTACGACGGGTTTCGGTTCCACAACCTTTGTCATAAATTAAAAATTATTAAAAATAATAAACAAAGGTGTGTTTATTAGGTGGCTTGCTATATGTTTTTAAGTATATAATTTATATAGTAAATATAATAATTTTACACAATATATAATATTTATAACAATTATTCTGAAGTATTTTCATCATCTGTGATACTTATATCCATTGGTGACTGCGATTTTTCCGCAATTGCAGCAATTTATTTTAAATATATTTAAGTCAGTTAGTATTTTTTTTATTTCTTTTCTTTATAAACTTCATCAGGGGCGGCTCGTCCTTAAAGGCCCCACACATATTTCTTCTAATAAAAAAATATAATTGGTTGAAATATGCAAACAGAACCGTATTCGTATGTGTTTAGACATTCTTGTATCCGGCCTTGTCTTGTGGACACTAGATTTGAGGCGAACGAGTGTTGTTGTTTAGCTAGGTCAGGAGTCGGCAAAGTGCGGCTCTTCGGCCCCTTAAGTACGGCTCTGGCACATATATCCACGGGCAAGAAGACGGGGCAAAGATTATAACCTGCTTAAAAAAGAGGTTTGTTGCTATTTTGAAAGAAAAAAATAATAAAAAGTTACTTTCTTACCATTGCATCATTCATTAAGAAGCGCTTTGTGCGCAGACATTTCCAGAAGAAATTTGTAAAGTTATGGAATTGGTGATTACGATTATCAATTCCATTTTAGCTAAAGATCTTAACCATCGCCAATTTAATGAATTTTTAGTTGAAATGGAGTGAGTACGATGATCTTTTGTTTCATAACAGGGTACTTTTCACTTTTCTGGAAATTTTTGTATTTCACTTTTCTGGAATTTGAATATCATCATCACCTGATTGATAAAAATCTTTTAAAGTTTCCAAAATTTGATCAATGAAAGAGTTTATTTTTATTAATGAGATTAATTATTTTTCTCCAAAAATAATGAATCTTATCTGTACCATATTTTAATGCAATTCCTGGAATATTTGATAAAAACTGGAAAAATTTATGTTTTTTACAATTTTTTCTCTTTGTCGTAAATCGACTACCAACTATCTAAAACTTCTGATATATTTTTACACAACCTCTATTATCACCGTTAATGAAAATGTTATCAACAAAAAGTTCTTCTCTAATAAATGATAATATTTATCATACATTTACATCTAAAATAAATAATCTTGAGTTTGTATATTTATGATATTGTCTAATACAATGTTATGTTGTAATATAACATTATTGCCAAAACAATAAATGATTTAACGAAGGTGACTTATGAGATACATAAATTTGAATTGTATTTTATTTTTGTATTTAATAGAGGTCACGGGGTTAAATACATCAAATAACATTGATTGAGCAGCTGAAATCATAATAATATGATTAAGTTGTTTATACTCAAATGGCTTGCCTAATATAATGCTATTATCATATATATTTTCTGCATTTGTTGAATATTATTGATTTATACGTCTTTGAAATAAATTGAAAAAACAATTGAATTTAAATATTTGACAAAACCAATGTACAAACAACAACTCATTTACAAACATATTGTTTAAAAAATACTTGTAAAATGAAATATGCATATGAAGAAACAATACATTCATAAATTTTTTTATCAAGGATCCATATACATACGACGGTCCTCGACTTTCGCACATAATTGGTTCTTGAAAATGTGCGAGTGTTCGAAAGTAGAGCGATGTAAAAAAGCATCAAAAATTGTATTTTAAAATATTTTTCCTTTTTCCTTTTAATGCTCTCAGATTTTTTGTTTGATACAATAACATTGGCTTCAATTTAAAATCAGAAGCTTTCAAAGATTCCACCAAGAAGCAATGTTAATCGGTTTTTAGAAGTTTTATTACAGGGGCAACTTCTTCTTCCTTCGATAATAATGTACGAGCTAGGGGAATATTATCAAACTACCTAATTTTTGGACATTATGGAAATATTTTTTTTGGCAGCACCTTTATCTGCATCTGCCGATTCTCCAATCAATTTAATATTATGTAAATAATACATCATTTTAAATTAGTAGAACCAGGCATTACTTGCTTGAAAACTTGTGTTAGAATCTTCTTTTAATCTCGTCCTCTAATCTTCTGGCCTGGTTGAAGTAGATTTATCTTGTTTTAATTAAATATGAAGAACCTTGAAAACTCTAATTTATATTACTGCGAAGATCCACGTTAAAATTAAAATTTCTATATGCGAAGATCCACATTGGTACATAATGTTTCTTGATAATGCGTACGAAAGCTAGAAGTAATAAAAAAGGCGTATTAGAAGTCATCAAAAGATAGTTAAATATCATCCTTTAATTTCTTTTATCTTTTTCTATTGCTCTACGTCAAGTCAAGATGCTTCAAGACTTTTTTTTTCTTGACTGTCAAATTATTACAATGTTCATAATGTCAATCCTTACAATGTCAAATGTTCATAATTGTCAAGTTTTTTACTTACTTTTTCATATGTATCGTATTTGATTTAAAGTCTTACTATAGTTTATTAATACATGTAGATGTATTATTAAACTATAGTCAGCCCTCCTATAACAATGAAATCGGGATCACATTTTAGAAACCCGCGTAGAAGCCAAAACACCGTTAAAAAATTGAGGAAAGGACTTTTTAATATTATGTTGTAAATTGTAATCAATATGCATATTTTATATGACCGATTTATATGATATTATTTCGTTATGATCTTATGGAATGTAATTTGACATTGAATGAAATATTTATGAAATGTAAATTCTTAGTTAGAAAATTACTAATAAATTCAGCAGATAGAACCGTATGGTCACCCTATATTTATTGCGCAATATTCAAGCCTGTTCGCGTTCCCGCGTTTGCGATTCCGCAAGTGTCAGTGACACCATGGCAGCGGCTCTGGTTGTGGTGTGTCGAGCGCTGCGCTCTGCTAAAAAGGACTATGCCTTCAAGGTTAATTCTATTATTTTTTGCCAAACAACGTCACATAGCGAATAATAGGTTATATTTGTTTACATATTAGAATAAATCACATTGAATCAACATCGTACATATATTATCATTATTGGATATAAAAATAGGTACAATTGGCAATCATCCTATTGAAGTTTGGATATAAGTGGCTTAATTTTTTTAAAAACTTAGCCAATCTAAACGATTGAATAAATTTTTCAGCGAGCTATCGAATTAAGAGCATATTGAGACAATTAGAAATCATTAATTGAATGGATTGAAAAGTAAACATTTATTCCTTTATTTTTGTGCATGGTTGCCACAAACAACCACAGCATCTGTGCGATCACGGTGATATCAAAATCTGCACGACGGTAGATCTGCCCACCTTTGAGCCCAATCATTTGCCATTGTGTTTGCGTTCAATCATATTTGATATCTTCATGCAAAAAGAACTAAAGTTACGTTTTAGTATGCCACTGGCGCGCATAATGCCACAACGATAAAGTAAAGTCGGGTATTAAGTGGTTAAAGATTTTTTTTTTAAGCTTGGGGAAGAAAATTTAAAATGACAGTACCTTTTTATGATTAAAGTTTGAAATATTACATTCGAGTAATTCAGATATTTTTTATAAAACGATAAATAAGATAAGGATTATTTGACATAGACAATATTTTTTTTATAATCGTTAGATTACAATTACCTTTGAGTTTATATAAGTCGTATATTGAGGTTTTAGCATTTGTGCATTGAATAAGAATTATAAATATCTTTTAGAAGTCGAGTTTAGTCTGGATTTTGTTGAATAGTTTATATAATACCTATAATTATTACAAATGAACTATATATATATAACATGTTGAAGCTGGTCGTGGCTTTAGTCCCAATTGCCTGATATGTCTTCAGAACACTTTATGCATAATTGCGTAGAATACAATTATCCACCAATATTTCCTGCTTTAAATATTTTTCAGTCTTACATTTGAATCAGCCATAGTTTATCTTATTGAATCAAGACAAGTTGGGTACATATTCTAAATAATAATGTTTCATTTGATCTGTATTTATTATCTCTTTATTATTCTGTATAAAAAATAAATAATTTATATATAAATTGATAATATATTTTTTTCTTATAAAAATTGGAAAATAACGATTACTTATCAAGGTTTTTTTTCTTTATATAATACATAGTTATACGTATTAAAAATATATTAAAGTGTTCAATATTAATTCTTTGCTTATTTAACGAATAGTATTTATTTCATTGTAACTAGTAAATGTTTCATTTGAGTTAATATCTAAAAGATATTTGAGTGCGTTATATAATTTTTACTGGCTGAATAAAAATAATCTAATCTCCAAATGGACGTTTTTCAGCATTAGATATGATCTGTGTTTGCGTTTGTAATTTATTTTTATTTGATAAGATATATTACAGATGTTACCGTTTCACTAAATAAAATTGCAATGTTCGAGATGCTTTTTATGGCCACTATATATTTTTTATTAATATTTATGGTACATATATTTCAGGTTATAGCATGTAATTATAGTACCAAATCGAATAATAAAATTTATAATAATGCGATAGAAGCAATTAAAGATGTAGAAAGTGGATCTAAGATACTTGTTGGAGGTTTCGGTCTTTGCGGTATTCCAGAAAATCTTATAAGTGCCATGTTAAAGCATGGTGCAAATAATTTAACCGTAGTCTCGAATAACGCAGGTAATGTTGAAGAATGTATTATTTAATATTGAATTCTAATAAATTAATTTAATTAATTATCTTCTCAATTTTAGGAGTGGATAAATTTGGCTTGGGATTGTGGCTGAAACAAAAACAAATTAAACGAATGATTGCTTCCTACGTGGGAGAAAATGCAGAATTCGAACGACAATATTTAAGTGGAGAATTAGAGGTGGAAATTTTCTCATAATTTTTATTATTAAAAAAGTATTTTATTATTTATGTATGAATTATTATTTAGTTGGAATTAACACCACAAGGAACTTTAGCTGAACGAATCAGAGCTGGAGGTGCTGGCATACCGGCATTTTTCACCCCAACAGCTTATGGAACTTTAGTCCATGAAGGTGGAACTCCAATTAAATATTCAGCTAATGGAAAGGTAATAACATAATGGAATGAAATGTTTATAATAAATTTATATATAACAAATATATATATATACAGTCAACCCTCCTATAACGTTTCCCGTAAATCGCTGTTCTCTACAAAACTATAATATTTTTAAGGTCAATTTAGATATTTCGTAAATCTATAATACATTGCCGAGAGAAATGCAGTGGAACCCCCAATTACGCGCTGAGTTGAAATATTCACCGCAAATCACCCAATTGCGCGGTCGCATTCACATACAGTCAAACGTTGGCTAGCGTCTGTGTATTCAACACATGCCAGGCTATACGCACACAGCCGGATGGCTTCACTCCCCCAATTATACGACTCCAAATTACACGGTCCCGATTTTAGTGTTAGTGGGCGTTTAACTGTAAAGCTCAATGCTTTTTGGTTGACAAGGAATTTTGTAAAAAGCAGCGATTTAGAGGAAACGCCATAGGAGGGCTGACTGTATACATATATAAATTTCTTTTTTATCCATAGGTGGATATAGTCAGTATTGCAAGACAAACTCAATCTTTTAATGGAAAGGATTATATAATGGAAGAGGCTATCACTGGAGATTATGCCTTCATTAAAGCATGGAGAGCTGATAGAAATGGTAATCTACTTTTTCGAAAAAGTGCGAGAAATTTTAATCCTGCTATGTGCAAAGCTGGTAAAATTACTATTGCTGAAGTAGAAGAAATTGTCGACGAAATTGATCCAGATCAAATACATATTCCTGGAATATTTGTCCAGAGATTATTCGTAGGAGAAAATTATGAAAAGAAAATTGAAAGATTGACTATATTGAAGGATAATGCAGGTACTCAAGTTGAAACGCCAATTATGAAAATTAGAGAACGAATTGCCAGAAGAGCAGCTGCTGAATTTAAAGACGGAATGTATGCTAACTTAGGAATTGGTATGAATATAATATTTTTCGTTAATTATATTCGCTAAAACATTAATATCTTCATTCGAATATTTTTTTAATTTAGGTATGCCGATGTTGGCCAGTAATTATATTCCTCAGGACATAAAAATATTTTTACAATCAGAAAATGGGGTATTAGGTTTAGGCCCATATCCAAAGAAAGAAGCAGTCGACCCTGATTTAATTAATGCAGGAAAAGAAACAGTTACAGTTTTGCCTGGTATGTAAAAATCCAATAACGTTCTGAAACAAAAATATTTGTAAAATAATTATTTAGAGTTCATTGGGATTTAAACATATTATTTTTATGGATAGGTGCATCATTCTTTAGTTCAGATGACAGCTTTGCAATGATTAGGGGAGGCCACGTTGATATAACAATTCTAGGAGCAATGGAAGTTTCTCAATATGGAGATCTTGCTAATTGGATGATACCCGTAAGAACTAATAATTATATCTACTAATTATAATTTTCTTTGCTCTGTGTATTGAATGTATTCAGCATTTAATTATATTTTAGGGAAAGCTTGTGAAAGGAATGGGGGGAGCAATGGATTTAGTAGCTGCACCGGGTACAAAAGTAGTAATTACAATGGAACACACAGCTAAGGATGGATCACATAAAATATTGCCACAATGTAACTTACCATTAACAGGAAAGAATTGTGTAAACACAATAATTACAGAAAAGGCAAGTAACATTTCTTTTATTAAAAATAATAATTATATATGTTATAAATTAGCTCGTTATCTAATTGGACATCTTTTTTAGGCGGTATTCGATGTTGACCCAGAAAAGGGGTTAACGTTGATTGAAACAGCTGAAGGTGTGACGGTAGAAGACATTATAATGTCAACAGGGTGTGATTTTGAGGTCTCACCAGACCTCAAGACAATGCAACAAGTTATGTAATACTATTAATTGACTCCGATCTATGTTTTATCAGTATATTAACACTTAATGGGCCGAGAATGTTAATAGGGATTTATAAAAGAAAAATTTGATTATATTATAGGAGAATATTTAAATAGTTAACAACACAAGGGCTGTTTATAAAACAAGACCTATTTAGTGTTGAAACTGTGATAATGATGTTCAAATATTTTATTTGGATAAATATTTAAAATATGATGAAAGTATTAATTTAATTATATCACTTTTCTAAAATTACATTTCATGAGACTATTAGGTTTAGTTCATAGGCTCGGGATTGACTAAAGTATTTCACAAATATTGAGAAGATTCTATACATAATCCATCCATAAAAGAGTTATGAAATTATCATTTATATTTGAACTCATTATAACAAAAGATTATTTATGTCAATCTTAATAAACCATCTTGAAAATGTTATTATTTTATATTAATTTATAATTCTACTAAATTAAAACTAAACCATACTCGGTCAATTGAAAATATATTATTAAGTGCCATTTTTAATTAATTAATATTGACATCAATATGATTGTCTTATTATTTAAAGAAATGTTTATAAATCTTGCTGATGTGAGGAAATGTTACATATATTTTACCCATCATTTTATGAAGAAATTATTTCTTTTTATGCTGCTAAACTAAACAAATGTATATTTTTTTATTTAAATATAATAAAAAATTGAAATGACTGGTTTGATTGTTTTTATATCATCATTTGGGACTTACCAGACTCTTGAAACATAAAACTAAATAATTTTAGATCATCAAATTTATTACTGAATTTCTAAATGTAAATTATATATAATTAGTGTTTTGTTTACAAGTTACCGAGAGTCAGTAAGAAATAAACGTTTGCGTGAGTAATATTCTTACTGGCAACATTTCATGTACTTCGGGCAACACTATTTTGATGCTTGCTTGACGTTTCGTCGTCAATTAACTTATTTTCTTGATACACCATCATGGCGTCAATTGAGTTAGATCCTTCCATAAAACAAGCTCTCAAATGTTTACATTCGAATGCGCGAGATTCAATGGAGCAAGTCAGGTTGCTACTAGATGAGGTGATTCGTCACAATTGTGGCAACTCAAAGACCATGAGCAATGTATTGCCAAAAAAATATTTATTGGAAGAGCGTAACGACAATTATCAAAAACATAAACATAAAGGGGAATCTTCAAAATCTAGCAGCACTAAAACTGTACCTATGCATAGTCCAAGTCCGCAACAAATTCAAATACCGGAACCGTCGGATGAGGAAGGCTCCACTGTGATGGATGGTGATTTAACGTATGAATTGTTGGATGAAGATTTAGCATGTGCAGTCTGTAGACAGATGGCTGTACAAGCAGGAAATCGACTAGTAGAATGCGAGGGTTGTCAAACACTTTACCATCAGGTAGGTTTTAATTTTATCCTTTATCCCCCAAATTAAAATAACATTATGTTAATGTATCATTTTTTTCTTAGGATTGTCATAAACCTGCTATACGAGATAGCGATATGGAATCCGGATGGCAATGCTCAAAGTGTTTAGCGCAGGTTTATACAATAAACAGTGTGAGTTCTTCGAAATCTGGATTTTCTTCAAGTTCATCATCTACTAAATCATCGCCTGGAAAACACATTCCATCTGTTTCGTCATTGAAAATTTCATCAAGCGTACCTGCCACAACATCGAAAATCATAACCCCAAATATAAATATTATTTCTGCAGATAAGAGGCTGCAAATAATGAAAAAGAAGGCAGCTAAACAGCAAGAAAATAAGAGAAAACATTCTAAATAGGAAATTGATCTAACTAATTTTTTTTTTTTTAAATAATTTTCAAATATTCCGTTTATTCATTTAAAGGAATATAACTAATTTTTACTATCATTATTTTGTGTACAACTAATTTCAATGTAATTAAAACATATTATGACAATTTCTTTTTTTATTATTATGCATTTCGTTTTCATATTATAATACAGATAGATAACTGTTGATCAAAGGGGATACGTTCTGGACAAGGTCGCAATTAACGAGTTTCGCAAATAACTTATAGAATTTCATTTTAATTTTTTATTTAGTTTACTTTATAAAGATTCTAAAAAAATACAAACACAATTCGTTTATTTTGTTCCAGGATGCAAAAAGAATCTAGATTCCCTTATTTGGCCAAACTAGTAAATTGTTTTTAGAACAACTTTCAATGCCACGGAGAGTTTCTGATGGAAAATGGTTTCAATTTTAATTCTGCGATTGCATTTGATCCGAGAAAATGGTTACATGATCCTTTCCTCCTTTAAATTTAGAAGCAGTCTTTTCCTCTGTAAAATTAAAATATGTGGCATTCCTTTCTAAATGAGTCTCGTATACATTATAAATTAAGTTTCGGAATTCCAGAGAACTGTTGGTTGTTTTTCAGCTAATTTTATGCCTGTACTAGCCGATTTACCAATCATTTTAGGGTTATGCAAATTTTATCGTTTTTTATCCGAATAAATTAACCTTTACAATTTTGGAATCTTATTCTCCATGTTGAGATTTTAAATAATCATAAATATTGATTTGTATATTCACAGAAATTTGGTGCTAAAAGTAAATTGAAGTTCTTTATCCGCTCTATAAATTTTCCATTTCTATCGTTAAAAAACTTTTTTCCAATATTTTTGAACGTTCGCGATATAAAGATGGAAATAAATTCAAAACTAATGTTATTAATTTTATTATTATGAAGTTATTAGTTTGAACCCCATTTTTATTACAAAATTGTTTAACGATATTTGAATTGTTCGCATGTTTGGTATTTAATAAAGATAAATATTTTTTTGGTTTTTTAAACGAATTAAATGATAATATATAATGGTTTATCAACCGTATTATTTTTTTAATATGAGCATTTATCGTTACATGTAAGCTAGAAGGTTCACGATACGTTATTTTATCGTTGTAGATTTTATTTATAGTAAATTATTTTTTATAGTCGGTCTCGAATCAACTGATGTGCAGCGTGCAGTTGCATTCGAGTATATTTTTTTTTACAAAAGTGCAGTTGGGTTATCGATCGGCAAGGCGGAGAACGAGTGGCAACACTGGGTGCCGAAATTTACAAATGGCGATTGTCTAGATGTTTTCGTTGGTTCCGGCCGCAGACCGCGGCTCCCCAGCTCGCCAGGTGAGCAAGCGTCTCTGCCGCCGGCGCTGGCGTTCTGCCCCCCGCTCTCCTCGCACTAAGTGCGCTGCGGCTCCTTTCGGAGCCCCACCGGCTTCCTCGCCGCAAATATTTATCCCAAGAGGAGCATCGTCCATTTATTCATTTTTTGCAATCCTATGTATTATAGTTTCGATTATACTTGTGTTTACATAATAACAACATAAAATATACCGGCCTATTGCAACCTTAGTTTCCTGGTATTTGTTGATGTTAAATATATGTGGAAATACACCATTAAAATGAAATTAGGAAATTAAACGGCATCAACTTTCGTACAATAATAATATAAAATTAATTATTCATTTACAATTTTCATGGACTTTATATCATTATAACCTTCTGAAACTAAAATTGACTTATTTTGCATGGACTATTTTATTTTCTCTCCAATTTCGTGTCATTTTTATAAATTGGACGATTTTTCGTAATCTTTCTGATTATTTTTTAGGTTATCGGTGCTATCACATGTTCAAAGTTTCACTGCAACAGATGAACATTAATCCCATCCCACTCCTAAAAATCTTTTTTCTAGTAAATATTTATGAATCCACTCTCTGTTATTAGAACTTAAACTATGACATTAGATTAGCACGAACGATGAAATATTTGACTCCTACTCTTTACTCCCTGACTGATAATGTTATCAATTGGGATGTTATTTTATTTAACTATAATTCTGTTATTCATTTCCCTTACATGTTCAATATGTATCAATTCAATTCCAATAAACCTATTAAATTGAAATATTATGATTACATCAATGTTATTAAGAATTTTAATGTAGTATTTAATTAAATATAATGACAATAATTTATAAATAAAGTGTATCACAATATAAATTCATATTGAAAAGTAATAAATAATGCGGTTAATCGAGTTTTTGTTTAGCTGATATTGTATTTTTTTTTAAATAATCCTTGAAATAAGCGTCGAAAAGTTCTATTGATTAGCCTAAATATTGTAGGTACATTTTTAATAATGACGAATATTTATAAATATGTGAGAATACTAATACAATATATTTTTTTTCATTTTTATTAGTCGTCAATTTTATTTCTTTATGATGATATGTCAAAAAATAATGCACAATATAAGTTTTTTTATTTATTTAAAACTGCTGATTATATATGATAATTGTCAATTCTACAATATAGTTGATGTCACAAATTAAAAGCATTTTTAAAATTTACGTTTCCTTTTCTTCTTAACTGCTCATTTGTATTTAATTAATCTTGCTGATTCTATTTTCTTTTTTTATAGGCTTTGGTTTTTAATTTACCAACCGTGATATTAGGATATATTAAGTGTTCATTAATTTAAAACAATGGGTATACAAGATTTACAAACACTTTTTGAAAATGATGGGGTCAGCGTTGATTTATTCCGCATTGGGCGCAATCATGCGGGAGGATTTCGTTTGGTGTTGGACGGTGAAGGTTGTTTAGATAGACTATATGGTGGATACTTTTCAGGTAATGTTTCCATTTTTTTAATCATAAATATTGACTTTTTTTTACTACATACCGAGTTTTATTTATAGATTGGGCATGCGGTGGGCAATGGGCTAGATGTGTCCAATTCTTTTTGACACTCAAAACCGCTCTGGCCGAACACCAGGTCACACTGTGTATTTGTTTCAATGGATCCTATCCATACACGTCAGCATCACAGTCAAATCCAACTCCACCCAGCGCGTGGTTACAGCAACAAGCGGTAAATCGACAGAGGGTTAATAGTGTACGTAAATATGTTTATTTATTGTACCAATATCATATTTGGATATTTATTATTATTTCGTAAATTTTAGATATTACGTCATGTCACTACTAAAGGTACGCCGCCTCCCAAAGTTTGGTGGATTCCACCTACAGGACTTCACTCATGTTTACGAAACGCACTACGACATTTAAGTGTCCCTATGGTGAGTCAAGTTAATTATATACATAGATTTTTAGATATGGTATAATTTTATTGAAAATAATTCTATATTTCTCGGTGATTAGCTAGATTTTTAGTGTAATTTCAAAAATAATATTTTCAGATGGTAACAACTGAAGACCACCACCAAGAAGTAGTAGGACTCTGTCGAGAACGTGGTTATGCAGGTATCATTGGCTCATCTGGAGAATATCTCGTTTTTCAACCACCACGATATTTCTGTTCAACACGACTGAAATTAACATACAGGGTATCTACATATCCGCAACTTTAATATAAATTACTCTACATTATATAGAATTGCTAATTTTATGACATATTTTTTGTGCAGTCGTCCTTCGAAACAAAGGAGTATATGGTTCATGATTTACCGCAATGGTTGGATGTACCACAAGATAGAATATG
Organism: Philopotamus ludificatus; assembly: GCA_022495035.1. Lineage (NCBI taxonomy): Eukaryota > Metazoa > Arthropoda > Insecta > Trichoptera > Philopotamidae > Philopotamus > Philopotamus ludificatus. The sequence continues at coordinate 155,637 of JAGXCT010037268.1, read as the reverse complement.
TATTGTGGCTGCCCTTCTGGGTAACGTTATTCTCACGGAACATAATTTGATGGAATTCTATAAAAGATTGAGCATCAAACAAAAAAAGGTTTTATATAATTTTATTTATTATTTTTTTAATGAAAATTTCGTGGTAATATCTCAATACATTATTTATAAATTTTTAGCAACTGTCTGGGGATAATTTAGTTCGGAGTGTAGCCACTTATGTGAAAGAATTTCCGAGCAAGGATCTAGATGAATTTTGTCTTGATTTATTTGGATCAGTAAATGATGCTCGCAGCGTTCGTTTCAAAAAATCCGTGCAATATTATATGAATGGTACGAAAGACGGATTTCTTAAATATAAAAATACAATTGGTAATAATAATTATATTTGAATGATTTATATATTGGCGGAAATCACTTAACATATTTAATTTCAGGTTGGAAGTCAAAAAGTAGAAAATCCAGTCTTAACGGTGGACATAAAGAGTCGGATTTGGATACATCACAATTTGCATCTGAAGTTAATGCCCCAAGTGTATGTTAATTTATATATTTATGTCAACTTTATCATTTGCCAAAGATTACACTCACTGCTGAGCATTTGGGCCTTTACACACTCTTGAATGAAATCAAGGCCAAAGGTTCTCACAATGGTGTGAAGGGTCTCCTTTGTGCGTAATACTGAGGTGGCCCAACCCTTTGCGAAATCGCCTTTTATAAACAGGTTTTACTCTTGGCCATTGCTGACATTAGACTTGTATCACTTACCACTCTTGGTATTGGATTTTACTACCTCCATCAGGGGCGGCTCGTCCTTACGGGTAAACTGGGCACTGCCCCACACACATTTCTCCTAATAAAATAAATAATTAGCTGAAATGAGTGAACAGAACCGTATTCGTATATGTTTAGACATTCTTGGTCACGTGGACACTAGCTTTGACACGTGTGAGTGTTGTTTTTTGGCTAGATAGAGGAGGTAAAGAGAATAGTTCCATATTACCGTATACAGAGGGTAACTTTTTGTTTGTTGTGTAAAGCTCTGTTTGGGGCAGACCTGTATATGCCCCGCAAGTCTATATTTTCTACTTGATTCGAAAAATAAATGACACCGTCTAACATTTTTCGACTACATTTTGCATTTCTCTGTTCTGAAATTTGAATATTATCATCAACTGATTGATAAAAATCTTTTAAAGATTCCAAAATTTGATCGATTTCGCAATTCAAATTTTTTTAATGGCTGTGCAACCGTGTTTCACACACTTTAGGGACAAGAGTTAAAATAAATAAATATTAATAAAAATGATTTCGATTTGATTTATGATTATTAAATTGTATATATATATATTATACAATTAAATTATAATATTTTCATTAGATTTCGTGGAAAATACATGTTTTTTATACTGATGGTTTTGTTAACCCTTTGGACGCGCCAATCGACTATAGTCCATGGCTTGTAAAAAACGTAACCTTTGGACGCCGTCGCCTCGCATTTACGCCATCGTCTGTGATATACAGCCCTTTTTTTTAATATTGCGCAGGATATTTTTACGAAAAAAATATTTTTTTGATATTTAAATTTAGTTTTTTGAGCCCCCCTCCCCCCAAAATATAACCTGACGACTATTTTTTGGTGTATTAAATCATGATATTCTCAAAAAAAAGTAAAAAGAATTTTATAGAATACTTTATTTTTCATGGAAAATTTGCATTTTTCAAATCAACTTTTTTTTTTCGTTAACTGCGTTGAAAGGGTTAATATTTATACGTAAATAAGAACTATTTTTGTTTATTTTCACAATAAAATTTTGATAATTCTTATTATTTTCTGGGTTCGACCTCACTGTACTAAAAATATATACGGTTAATTTTTATTTTTTTTTAATAAAATGGGGGTGGGCACTTCAACCTCATCATCCCCCATTTGTGTTTAAAGTCACAAGCCGCCCCTTATCTCCATTGTAGACAGTTACAAATTATACTTATCAATTTTAAATACCACTTATTTTCAATATACTTAAATTATTTTCAATGATTGTAAAAACTCATTTATAAAATTGTATATGTCCAGTTATATTTATTTTATAATTATTCTCTAGGTAAGTGATTTGAAATGCGGATCAATGTCCTATTTATACAATTGGCCTGAAAATCTCCCCGAGCCACCACCATCTAACCGCAAGAATGTCAACAATTTTGAATCTAATGGATCGACATCCAAAAGCGCCACTAATGAAAATTCTCCCAAAGAGGTAAATAAACATTGTAAATCAATAAAAATATGTAATGGATAGATTCCGATGTCATTTTAGATTTTAATAATTTAATTAAAATCTTTACATCATTTTCGTTTTAGGCCGGAAAGAATGGTGTCTCCCCATTCCCCATTGAAGTACTCCGAACGTGTTCGGAGCGCCATTCAAAAGGACTCATGTTCCCTTCATTATTACCAATTCTTATGCATCGCCAACTTACGTTACCGGTTTTATTAGAGGACGAACATCACCGGGAAATGCAATCGATTCATCATTTGTTCAGACCAATTAGACAAAATGTTTATGCCATACTATTCAACATGCACCATTTGCATTTCATGGCTACACGTGGAAAAGGTATATAATAATTTTGGGAAAAGAATTTTTTGCCAATTATAATTCACTCTCGGAAGAATATAATAAACCAATATAAAACATATTACAATGAATATATTAACCAATGTTTTATATTTAGCTGGACATTAGACACTGGTTCACAAAAGTAATCTGCAAATAGAATCAACGTAGAATCTAAAAATCGTTATATTTATTGTATGTGCTAATATTTTCTGTATTTATATATTTGTGCCATGTATACGTAACATTTTTGCATTTAGTTATACTCTTCAAATATTTATATATAAATCAATATGATAATAGATTGATCAAAGTAATTACTCCTCAGATTAAGCTCCATTTATCAACTTACAACATGGGTGTATTTCAAAGGCCGTCGATGGTCACACATTTGCTTCTGTTTATATTTGACGATACTCTAAAATAAATATTATTAAGTAAATTGTTGACAATTTGAAATTGTTTCAGACGGAGAAAAGACAGCACCACCTCCTCCAGTTCAAATATCTGAGTGGATTTATTCAAGGCGTAATCCTGGAAAGACACCAGAAATTACACTGGGTGTAATGTTAGATTGGCCTGTACCCACCGTTCAGAGGCTTTGGTTTGGGTAAGCTATAAAATTTAAATTTAAAAATTTTAGTCTTAGTATTTTTTTTATTAACACATTGCCTACGGGGCTAATTGCGGGCAAATATGCGCTGAGGCGGGGCCATATGCCGAAATTTGGTGAACTGTCGTTTTTTAAAAAAAAATATTGAGGCGAAAAATTATTGCTTGCACTTCAAAATTTACTGGATAGTTAATGTAAAAAAATAATTTATATCTTATAGCAGGGATCACCAATTTTTTTGGAAACGGACCAAATTGAAATTTTATAAAACATAATTTGAACATGGTCTTTTGAACGTTGAATTTTAAATATTTATATAAAAGGGTTGTGTTTGAAATTTCAAAGTTATTAGCCATTGGGTCACTGGGATAGGCCTTAATTTTTATTATCCACAACAGCTGTTTCTATAGCTCCGAATGTTGAGGAACGTCATAAATAAAAGAGAACATTTACGATATGATATCAGTAAGAATTTGTTCATCAAAAATGAAACTAAGTATCCTATTCCTATAAGAAAATATTTAAAAAAACATAACGTAGTAAAGGTTTGCAGCCGATCAAACGCATAGTGTTGGCTAGCAAATCATATGCACGCCCTGGACATACACAGATAAAAATAATATGTAAAATTATGGAAATGAGAAAATTATCATAGTTTATGTATTTCATTGAACAAAGTTTTTGGAAACCATTGATGCTGAAATACTATAGGAAAAATAGAACGTAATCAAAATGTTGTTTTAATCTTAAAATAAGTTTTGGATCAAGTCTATAATTTTTTATGAGTAAATCAGCATAATTTATAATGAATATATTTGTCCATTCCCACGATGATTGATGCTCTCTAGCTGAAATTTTCACTGCTATGATTTATGGTTGTTTGCTCAAAAACAGACCTGATAATTTACTTAACTTTGCAGTACTTAACTTTTGCTATTTTTTTTGCGATATCGCCCGGCCCAACGCAAAACTCGGCGCGGAACCCAGCGGACCGGAATGTGTTAATAAATTGACAAAAATATCTTGTGGTATAAATTTATATCTATTTGTTTTAGAACAACACACGATGACAAATGCAGAAGATTGCGGGCATTTTTATCATGCATGAGATCTGACACTCCACTAATGCTAAATACGTCTTATGTGCCACAGCATTTATTAGTAATGGCTGCAGTTTTAAGGTATTTACTTTATATTCAGTTTGCATTTTTTATGTATGTTAATTAAGATTGGCAATATTCAAATTTTTGCCTCATCATAATTGATAAATATTATTAAAAAAATTTAAACGATATTCGATTCACCAGATACATTATGGGCTCTTTCCCACAATGTCTGCGTAGACACGAATTGGATGCATTTTTGGCTACTGCTTGCTCTTCCGACTTGATGAATCCTCTTCATTTACAGGAAATGACAGTGAGTAAAGTATTTTCCATAAATATCAAATGCCATATATAACCTAACCATTAATACTCAATCGAAGAATAGCTTTTCATATCATTGTATAAATAATTATGTATACCAGTTTTTGATAAATAAATATTATTTGAATATATCAAGATAAATATTGTATTTAATTTTTAGTTGTCGAGTGTTACTCTTCGCGGTATCCATTTAGGCGCTCTACTCATGGCTGGCGTTGATACAGCATTATTAGCTAACGATGCATGCGGAGCTCCATTATATTGGGCATACACCTCCCATTGGATGTTCTTTGATGGAAAACTTTTCCAACAGAAATTGGCAAGGGCTAATTCAGTTAAAAATCTTGCTCAACTATGCGATAATCAAATTGATATCGTTATTAAGGTATGTTGTCAATGCGAATTTTATACTAGATATTTTAGACCGGACAACCTAATATGTATGCAGGATATTAATACATGTTAAAATCGGAAGGGTGCGGGAGTGCAATATTAAAACCACATTAGTCTCTTCTATAAGTCATTTTATCAAGGCATAACGCACGACCGACCCAAAACTCAGACCAACGTACACTAAGTATTACAAGTAAAAGTAGACCAATATTCGGTATGCATTCATCCCTTTCTGGCCAACCCCTAGCATACTTCACCTTGGCAACACTGATACGAAAAATTAACTATGCTACATGTATGTATAGCAAGTTCTCGAATTACATGATTAATTGGTTCCAAAGGTTTTCGCATAAGTCGAAGAAAGCTCAAAATTTAGCATTTTTGGCAAAAAATATGTTTTAGTTTCAAAGAACAGGTGAAAGTAAAATATATATACACTAAAGAAAATATTATTTATTGGACATATTGCACAGAACAGAATCTGCATACATACATTTATGGACGAACTACTTTAAGTCTCGGTCCAGTGTTAACTGTCGTTTAGCCTTTTCTTTTGTTCATAAATTAAAATGTAGCATGCAATATCATTATTCACTGCTTTGGTAACTTCCGCATATCGTTCTGGATCAGGGTCTTGATCTTCGAGAATTCGCATTTTTAAATTGCTTGGGTTGTTCAATTAATTCCTCATCTTCCGAAAAAAATCTCCTTTTTACCCGTCCTCAAGTTCCTTTAATACATGGTTGCTCATTTCCACGTAATGACTGTTAATCAAACTATCTAAATCCTCTTCGAGATTTGAATTTAGTACTTTGGTCATTTCAACAAGATCTTGAATAACTACGTCAACTTCTTCAGTTGGTGTACTACTCTCCTCAACCAATTGGGGGGGAGGAGCTTATTCCTTACGTTATTCATGGTAGATACTGCAACTTAACTCAAAGCATCACCAATATCTTGAACAGCTTTATAAATCTTGTACTCTTCACAAAATTGGGTTAACGAACAGCTCAAACTGTTTGCCTAAATGTATTTCGAAGGTAACATTTTTTAATGTATGTATCGTTGCTTCTTGATCCATTGGTCGAATAATAAAGATTGTACTCGGAGGAAGAAATATATATTTTTTTATTATATTATTATTATAATTGTTTTACTAAATTTTTATTATTATATTACCTCTTGAAAACAAATTAAAAATCGCGTAAGTCGAGGACTGACTGTATAATGTATTTTTCTTATATCAGGTCGAACGGATGCGCAAAGCTATCCTAGAGGGACTGGATGTGGAGTTTGGTATGCCTCAATCCACCCTAAATGCTAGTAAGTTAAAATCTGATCTAAAAAAAATTAGTAAATTATAGAGTAAATTAAAATGTGTTAATTATTTTTTAATAGATGTTATGAGTATGGGATATCCGCCGCCCGGTGTATTAAATTGGACACCAAATACTTCCAAAGGACGTGGAAATTTAGGTACCACTCACCGTGGTGCAGGGGGCCGACTTGAAATTGCTGGAGTGGTAGTCGGCCAATGGGGTGCGAATTATGCAAGAACTGCACCTTCTACTAGATACACCACATCTCAGGTATTTAATTATAAATACTAATTCTTAACCCTTTGGACGCGTAAAGCGACTATAGTCGCCCGAATTTTTTTTCCTCTCCGACGCGTAAATCGACTATAATCCATGGCTTGTAAAAACCGTAACCTTTGGACGCAGTAATCGACTTCGCCGTCGCCTCGCATTTACGACATCGTCCCTTTTTTTTAATATTGCGCAGGATATTTTTTATGAAAAAAATATTTTTTTGATATTTAAATTTAATTTTTTGAGCCCCCTCCCCCCAAAATATAAAAAAATATTTTTTGTTGTATTAAATCATGATATTCTCAAAAAAAAAAGTAAAAAGAATTTTATAGAATACTTTATTTTTCATGGAAAATTTGCATTTTTCAAATCAATTTTTTTTTCTCGTTTACTGCGTTGAAAGGGATAATTAATTATATTTATTTATTATTTTTTTTTTATCTATTCAATGCAGGTCGGCTATCCAACATACACCTCGCAACATGCTTCTTATGGAACTAGAGGGAGAGGAGTAAGTCGCGGTAGAGCCTACACAGCAAACAGTCGTGCGATTTTAGTTCGTCGAACACGTCATCGCACTACAAGACCGACTCTTTCTCGCAATCGCTTGAATGCGTCTGGTCCTTCACGGGACACTACAGTATCCGTTAATGGGTAATTATTTATATATTCATAATTACATATTTCTCATAGACAACAAATTTTGAACTTTTTTTTGGATTATAGAAAAGTATTGCACGGAGATGAATTAAAAAATTCAGCTAATGGAAATGGTGATTTATCTAATAACGATGAATTGGTTGAGAATACGGATAATGGTGATAATGAGCAAACCTCCGATAATGGTGATACTCAATTAAATAATCCTTCCTCAGGAGACAATGAAAATAAAACTTATAAGACATCCGGTGCTAAAACAGGAAAGACGACGAAGAAAAATATACCAAAGGGTAAAAAAAAAGCCACACAGAAAACTGATGTGCAAGTCAAAACTGATATTCCTATAAAAACAGATGAATTAAATAGCAATGGGCAAAGTGCTGATAACTTCACTGAAACTGGAATAAAAAATAAAGTAAGTGCAACGGCATATATTTTATTTGCTCCGTAAGAACATTTTCACATTAATATTTTTCTTTCGACAGGTTTCGGGCAAACCAATAATAGCCATGGTGAACGGAAGCAATGGATCAAATGGAGATCACAAAGAGTCATGTGAATCTCCATTAAATAATTAAACTTAACCTATATTTATGAAAATGAATAGAAAGTCTGATATTGTGATTTTTTCATTAAATTGTTAATTATGTCGAGTATGCTTTTATATTTTGTTGTTGATTTCTGGACTCTGGTCAAAATTATATATAAATATCTATATAGTTTTTTAAACATTTGAAGGCTTTCTATAATTTAGACTGAAACTCAATCACTGATTCGTGATTTATATTCGATGCGATTTTATTTCGCATCTCTCTCTAATGATAAGACATTAACCCGAATTTGACCATTGTAAAATCTCTAGTTGACCAAAAATGCATACCAAAAGCATGGGATATTAGAGAGAAATAACTGTGACAGAAAGTGATATACATAAATATATATAAAATATTTTACTCTTAGAGATAATAGGATACTATTTAATTGAATTTATGAATGATGTAAGCACTTTTTGTTTACATATATTTAATATATTTACATGCATATTATATCAATTGTCGGTTTAGTTCATCTATATAACTATGATTAATATATATCTTAAAAAAATCAATTCATTAAATTTTTCTCAGATATTGCATTTTTAATTTTAAGACTTCATTTTTATTTTCTCGTGTCTCATCTTGAATATTTAACTTTTAACGTGTCATTAAATTTAATAGAATGGTTATTATATCATTTAAACGCGTTTGTTAGAGAGACGCACATGTTATTTTGATGTAGTAATTAATTATATTTAAGAACATATTTGTATATTTGAACTAAGCCAAAATAATCTCGGATATATAGATGACACAACTCGCACTTATTGAAATGTCCATTGTTCTAAAACAAGACTATTGGGTGATTTTATTTGTTAGTATTATATAGATTTACAACTATTATTAGGGCTATAAACTAAGTCTTTAATCTATATCGTTTGTAATGTAACTCTTCGGCAAAATTTTCAAATCAATGTGGTTTTTAAGAATACGACGAGATTAAATTATATAGCGACGACATCAATCGATGCAGTGAATAAATATGGTGCTTTTACCGGTTATTGAAATTAACTAGTTCATTTATGGCTGCAGATGATTTATTCCTGCACAAATCGCAATGCGCAAATAATTATCTATATAATTCGATACTCTGAATTTGATTTTCTTCAGTCATGCTTGTGGCGGGAAATATTTATCTTAATATTTTTATTACATAAATGCGTATATTTGGCCATTTTAGTTGTATTATTTTAATTTCTATTGTGTTTTACTATTTTTATCTCAATTTCACCCAATTTTTACGTAAATAATTGAAAATTTAACTTCAGTCAATATTAAAGTAATACATTAATATTCACAGCATCCCAAATTCAAGCGTCTCTAGTTCTGGGGGGTCTTCTAAGAATTATTTATATATATTGATTTATCGTAGATTTTATTCGATTAATCTTTTGTTGTGACTGAATCGTTTATAACTTTTAAATTTTAGAACAAAAGTTGTATTTTATATTCAATTTAGAACGACCCTCTGAAATATTCGTTATGTGTTAGAATGGGCAATTATCTACACCGAGTCTATATTTTGAATATATTCCAGAGCACGTATTTTTGTCTGAAAAGCCACGAGGTACCCATTCTAAATAATAATACGAAATCTGTGGATTTGGTGCGTTTGGCTGTGATTCCAAATGTGTACTCGTGATTTTTAATGTGTAACATATCTTTTTTATTCTAAATTAGTTTTGATATATATTTTAGGCGGCACAGAAGATTTCTACGTAACGGGAGTGGACTGACGTATATGTATCCGTCGATGGAAATTAATAATATGCTCCGTATGTTCATCGCTATTGAAATTCGGTTCATGTTTTCATTAAATTTCCAGCGGCCGAGCAGATAAACTCAAAATTATGAAGAAAATACTCATTTATATAAAAATGTGCCTTTAACAGTTTCAATTTGATTGTTACGAAACTGTAATATAGATATTTGTAAGTTGTCCTGTTCATCTATGTGTCCGAGATAAGTGTAGATCTAAATTGATATAAGTGATAGACCCTTCGCAAAAGTTGCCATGCATCCCGACTTCAGTCTGATCATTCGTTAAGTAGGTAGTTTTTCATAGGTGCTATTTTGTTAGAAGAGTATAAGTATTATTTGTCATTTAATGTACGAATGTTTAACTTTACGCACTGGATGCCTGGTGACATTGTATTTTTATAAATTTGTTATATTGTTATACTTAAATTAAGTATAAATTTTACTGATTATGGATACGATATTGATTGGATGCATTTGATGTATCAATAAACAAAGAGTTTGGTATACTAAAATTTGCCGTCGGCAAACAAAAAGTTGGTTTCTCGTTAAGCATTTGTCCGAGGCTCTGTACCGACCGGTGTCTTACTATTGTGATTGTGAAAAGTTCACGAGAGTTGTGCTAATATGAGAGGATTTAACGGTATTTTATTATCACTGTGTCTTATTTACATTGCCTTAAGATTTTAACATCGTATGTATTAAGAGAATGGAGTTTATTGGTACTTTGAAGTAGGAATGCAATTTAAACGATTGATACTGAATTGACGAAGAAACTCTTTTAACAATTTACTTGATAAAGTATACGTTCCTATACACGGCAAATACAACAAAAAAAAATGTGGCTGCAGACATGTTTTTAATTTTAACATTAACACAAGGGTCGACGGATTCGTACCAACCGACCCACGAACAATTACCCGAAACGCCATACAATATATAAAATAATGTCATTTTATATTCAAAAGTCGCTCTGATAGACTTGATAAACTCATTTGAAAAACGCAATCCTCACGATGCCGAGGAATACTGTTATATCAACAAACAAAAAATCGGGGGAATTACATGAAATTACTCCCGCACATGAAACACGCAAAACATAATGCATAACGTTTTGTATTTTTGAAACAGGCATCATTATTGGCTCCCAAAGCCCCATTTGAATCTTAATCTTAATTATTGTTGCTTGCTTAACACAACTATTATAGTATTAGAATTTTATCAATTATCAATTATATACAAGTACTTTCCCCAACCTGTTTGAATCGCATATGATGTGTTACACTTATAGATGAATTATTTTTTTTTTAATTGTAGTAATTTAGGGATTATCCATTAGTCCCAGAAGTTCTTTTTTTACTATAGAAACTCCTTTGAAAATTAAATTACTGATAGTTCAATGTTTATAATTTTGTACGGCATGTTGGCTTATTCGATCTCGCATAGTAAACGTTGAAATTGAGCACTTTCGCAAAGTGACAGGAAAGCTTGAAATGCTCGTTGTTTTTTTTTTAAATTTTGATTGAAAGACAACATGTATTTTTGTTTCAGTTTATTGTATTACATTCAATGATATAATAATAATAATACTAAATAGCTTTAGATATCAGACGCTCATTTTGAAAATATTTGAAAACTCTGATGATAGTTTTGTTGCTATGTCATAATATAATATTCAATATTATTAGATTTGTCATGCGTACAGCAGATGTTTATTGAAGTAGCTTATAAAACATAATGGAACTTATGGCTTTTAATCATGTATATCTAAAACAGAAATAATGTCATAATCACTCATTGTATAAGAAGGATTATAGAGCCGAACTTTTGGATAAATTGTAAATTGTAAGAGTTGTACTTGTCTTCAATAAATTTAAAAAAAAGTCCATATCACACTTGTTTTATTAATTGTCATTCTGCATGTTTACACCGAATTTCTTGTGCATTTCTGCCGCAGTTATTCCTTCAATGTCTGCCAAGAGACCCATCACTGCCTCCGCTGCGTCTTTAAGATTGTTATATTCGTGAAGTAGTTCTAGATGGTCTTTTTCAGAGGTGAAATTTTGTTCCAGCCTCAGCAGAGCTTCATCTAACTGTGCTTCTTCTTTTTCAAGAGTCTTCAGTTCTTTCTCCAGTTGTTTCTCTTCCATATTTCTAATTTCTGTAACATAAAATAGGTTCTTCGTTGCAACTGTATAATAATTAAGATTTATAATGTCCACAAAGTTAGTTTCTCCTGGGCTGCTTACAGAAACAAAATACAATTTCATGAAAATATTTATTGCAACAGATAGAGCAAGAGTACAGCTATTTTTCAACATATTTTCCACCAGAATTTGCAGGAGATTGGCTTGGAAATATTTAATCATCCACCCTACCTCACTTTCAGTAATTTCCATATTTTCCTATATTTAAAAAAAAATCCTGCCCGGTTAACGTCAGCGGTTTGAGAATGACAGAGGAAGAACCACTCACTTTCAATACCAGGCAGCAGACTTATACAACACGGTATTCAAAAGTTGGTCCCATGGTATGATAAATGCTGCAGTTTCGGGTGACGAATATATTGAAAGCTGAACACTTGCAATGGTGCAGTTTGCGTATGCAGACGACGTAGACATTGTGACCAAATCACAGGCGGCTCTCAAGGATGCTTGCCAACGAATAGTGAGAGCTGCAATTAGCATGGGACTAAGGATCAACGAGACCAGGAAAAATACATGCCCATGTTCCAAGGACGAATCCTTGAACCCCTGAGAGTCGAAGAATACAGCTTCAAGGCCACCCAGGAATTCACATATCTCGGCTCACGTATTGCAAATAATAATTAAACCAATTTGGAAGTATGAAGAAGGAGCATGCTGATAAACCGGTGCTACTTTGAATTTTAACAGCATCTACATTTGAGATTCTTTTCAAAGAAAACTAGTCAGGCTCTACATGACGCTCATCAGGCCTGTCCTAACATACGGGTTTGAATGTTAGGCTTTGACAAACAAGTTGAGCGACAACTGGATATCCTGGAGAGGAAGATTTTGAGACTATCCGATTATCCGAAGCAACGAGAAGCTGTACCGACTATACAAGGATATACCAGTCACAGCTGTCATCAGAGTAGCTAGTCTCCGGTGTGCCGTTAACAAGCCTTCCTGTCCAACCCTGCATCATTAAAACTTACTGGAAGATAGAGCAACGTGGCGACAGACGAGATAAAATGGAGAAGGGTGTAGGATAAGGCCAGGGTTCTACAATAGGGCTGTTGCACCTATATTGATGATGATCACTTGCTGTATTTGTTGTAATAAATATTTACATGAAATTGTATTTTCTTACTGTAAATGGCTCCAATGGGAAACTTAATTTGTGGACGCGTCTCATATGTAAAATTTTATCAGTCAATTAACCATTATGGATATGGATTGAAGTTTGAAATTTTAATAAGAAATTAGACCATCTGTAGAGATTTTACAAAAATCGTTCTCGGTACGACGGGCAGAACATAGCTTTAAAAAAAATTAAATTAAAAACAGGTGAGATGCCTTTAGCAAATATGAATGAAAGAAAAATATGCTTTAATACTGTCTCAAGAGCAAATTTTTTACTTTATAAAGCATAAAACCGCTACAGAGGACCATTTTAATTTTCCAATAGTCTGCTTTTGTTGTTATCGTATATCATGTCACGCTTTTTTCCTTGAAACTTCCAATGTCTAAGGCTTGCCTAAGAATATAATTGGACATTCTTCCCAAGATGTAGCTCAACCAGATTCATTTACGTTTAATATGCTGTACGATCGATACTTCATGGCACCGCTTTAACAGTTTTTCATTGGAGATTTTTATGGGACAAAAGTTTCTAAAAATCTTACGGAACCATAAGTTGATTTTAAAACTTTGAGTTTCCATTAGTTGTTTTATCATCTTCTACAGAGCAGTAACTGGCTGGAAGCGTTTGAGATTCGTTGCTAAGAATGGTGAAGATTTCATAGATAGTGTTCATGATGCATGAAACTATACTTCTTCATAAGGAGCAAGAGATTCTGTACACCGTTAAAATTGAATGTCAAATAATTTGGGAAACGAAATATCACCTGCAGAGTTCTTCGTGGAGGGGAAAGTGAAAGGCAAACGAAAAGTGAAAGGTGGTTGTTGGGGAGAAAAAAGCTGTTGTCTGCAAAATTCCTAACTGGTCTGGTTTAGGAAGCCCAAATTTGTAATCCAACTACTACAAGAATCCAATAGATTACCTATGTCAAGACACATGAAGATAAAATAGAGTGGATTTTACATTTGATTGGAATAATTTATAAGTTAAACTCCTCAGTTCAGTCCCATTAGGAGAAATCATGAAAAGGTAACTCGGACTTTGGTGAACAGTTTCACTGGAGAGCAAGAGTGAATAATTAGTCTATAGAAAAATACTATGAATACGTGTGCGAAGCTGTGGCTTAATGCAAAGTTTAACCATAAATTCAGGTGTGACATATTTTCTAGAGGCAGATTTTAAAATCATTAGCAATTATTTAAAATATCGGAATTAACGGTGATTCTTCGGGAAGGATGGAAGGTGAATAAAAAAGATTTATATTCAAATTGATTTTATTGAAAAATAGCAAATTATCCATAATCGGACATGTTATTGGAAACTGCATTTTTAATCTAATAATGTATCATCATTACTTTGCATACCTAATGCGCAAGCGAGCATTGAATTGATGCTTTTTTTCTCATCAATATTAAAACCAAAGCCATTGACTCTGTCTGCGACATTCTTAACTTTCGTTAAGCTTTCCTCTTTAAACACGTCCAGCAAAATGAATGATACAAGACTGTAATCTTCTATTATCGAGGTGAGTGCTGCATTCAGCTTTTGGTATTTTGATGTAAATGCATCCTCGTCCAGTGTTTCCAATAAATATTTAAGATCCAACACATCGCTATAATAATCAAGTCCAAACATCAGCTTTTCTGAATGTCTTTTTAACAAGTCAATCTTACTTAAAACATTGATGTGCGGAAGTCCAATTCTTAGCATGGCCGTTAGAGATAGAATAAGGGATGATATAAATTTGCCGGCATCAGAGCAATGGTGAGAATCTATTAAGTGCACAGTGCATATTTGAATATGTAATTTGGATTGCAGAAATCCAAAAATTTTACTGAGGCTCTCATGGTGACTGTACAGTTCAACTTGACCTGGTACGTCAAAAAGGAAATAGCATTTTTCTCCCTTTCCTTCTATTTGTTCTTGCAACCAATCAAATTTCTTTTCCAAATATTCCATACAGTACACGAGGCTTCCGTTCGGTCCTAAAGAATATTCCAACATAACATCTTCTAATCTGATTAATGACTTGATATCGATATCGGGCTCGTACGGCAATATATCATTAGCTGGATCTAAATTAACAGTTATGGTCTTACGGTTCATTTTTTTCATATGTTCGCTCATTTTCCAACAATAAGTAGTTTTACCAGATCCCGGAGGTCCGATAATTAATTGGCCGTAAAGACTCTTTGTGGTTTTTAAATGCTGAAGCGCCATGTTTATGATTTAGAATTTAGAACATCAACAAAAACATCCTGCACAGCTTTTAATGTATCAACCCCGTAATCTTTTAGGTTGCTAAAGAGATATAGCGGCTTTGATAAATTTAGTTTTTCTACGATAAATCTTCCAACCAATTCGTTTTCAATGTAACTTGCTCCCAGTAATGTTTTTATATCGTACAAGCTTGTGTCTATCTCAAGCGGAGACACAAATTCGCATTTTTCTACGACGACCAATGATCCGAATTTCTTATATTGTGTTACTATCAATAGTAGACAATTATCAAATTCAGCCCATACAAAATCTGTTGAGATATTATTAATTTCTGCTCCAATACACTTGAAAAGCTTGCTGTTTGGATTGAATACAGGATTTGTATTTAAATTGGTCATAAGATCCTGCGAGTCCATTTCATTATATACATGTAACAGCTACTAAAATTACAATGAAAATTATTTTAATTGGTGAATCTTAAAATAAATAAATCACAGCTGGCGATAATATAGTATACTCCAACAAGTAAGTTTATATCAATCAATTAAATGATCAAATTACTTAATAAAATAGTTTACTCGTATATAAATCATTATAATTTCAATATCTATTAATGACTCGTGAACTTTATAGGTGACTGTGCAATATTTAAGAATAACATATAATTATACAATTTATGTTTGGAAAAGAATAAACTCTAATATAATGACAATAGTAATTCAATATAATAAATTGCAATGTTTCACCATAAATAGGCAAATCAACATAACCTGTTTGGTTAAATTTAAATTAAATATATATTCGATCAATTGATCAGTCTCGTTTACATTATTTGATATACTAACATGTAAAAATCGTAGAAACAAACAAAAATAACAACGAGCAACTATCTTTTTGACAATCCGCAAGTGCCCGCTCTACAGTCGCCCACTTATTGTGGCACCACTGCGTTAAGATATAATCGTTGACATTGGCGATAGTATCGATACATCGAATAGAGATAAGCTTGTTCATCATCAACAAAGCGTTCACCTCCCCAGTGCACAGTTAAAATAATTATTTACTAAAAATAAATTATTTTTAAATGCCTCAGAACCGTTGTTACTATTTTTTATTTAATTATTTCAACATATTTAAAGATAGTTATAATATTACTTATAATAAATATCTCCAAATTATTAAAGGGTTTAAATATATATGTTATTTTTGGCAGATACAATTTTATATATAATGAATTTTCTTTTAACTGAATTATTATATAACATATTAGATTTTTTTTTATTTCAAATGTTCCAATAAAAATTATAGAATGAAAAAATATAATAATAACTAATAAAGTTAATTTTAAGGTTAACATCTTAAATATCGTTTTTATTCTCATTAATTCATGATCTGTCAATATTAATAATATTAGTACATATTCTAGAGATTGATGACTATTATTTATTACATTATTTTTGTCGGATTGTATCGAATCGCAACGTTGGACATCTACTAATGTAGAAACGAATCGTACTGATTATGTTATTCTCGCTCTTTTGAAAATAGGGCTGGCAACACTACGTGTCGACTGTTGTACATTTGAGTAAGCTGCCGTCGGCGGCAGTCGTGTCCAGGCTGCCGGATTCTCGCATTAATTTTAAACAGTAAAGCATATGTTCAATTGATTCTAAACCAAAGCAATCCGTCCGTTGTCGTTATTGGTTATATTTTAAAATATATAATTCGCAATCGTATGCGTTTGAACACGAAAAATACACTCGAAAAGAATATTATAAATTGAGTCAGATGAAAAATCGCGTCGCCATCGTTGCCCCTCACCTGTAGCCCCGCGCGGCGACTGCGCCCCAGCCTTTTTGTTCTGTGTCGTTTTCTTATCACAGCTTTCCACAGGTTAATGTCATCTCTCAAATTCAGATCGCAATGATTTCGTAACATTCGTTTGTATTGACAAACTGATTCTAGATGTTTTAAATTATACCAATATAGATACATTTAATTCAAACCACGAATAAAGCCTCAGTGTTTTATTTCATCTAATTTGCCATGATATATTTTTATCAAATTTTTTTTTTATTCAAGAAGCATGCGTTTTTGCTGAATGTCAAGATTTTATTAAAGTTCTTGTCATTATTATATAATTTACATGCATACACCATTTGTAATTATTTCATTGATTTAAAAATAATTTGCCATTGCAGATGCATTAATAAAATCCCATTTTCATATATTATCTTGCCGTATAAATATTGAATGTAATCGCTGTCAATCGCATATTTGATCATCGTATTATTGCAAAGAACGACAAAAAAATAGCCCAGATTTAAATTATAACATTTAGTATCTTTTTAGAAAAATATATTTATAATTATATATGCAAATGCATCGGAAATATTCTCCTAAAACTATAAGTTGTTTATATGACGGTAAGTTTTCACATTAACAAATAAATAAAAACAACATCACACTAAATATCCGACATTGGCTTCTAATTCTAACCAGCTACCGTCGACTATGCTCCTGTCAAATATGTATGCATGTTGAATCTGTGATCTATGTTCACATATAAATGCACCGCATCCGCTACTAGATAAAAATTTTTGTAGTTGACATTTTAATTTGAGTTTTTATTTGTTTTGTTTATTATATGATGTTTTATAATATTTTTGTTGTTGTTTTTGATAACCTATTTTTAATATATACAATAATACGCTACTTAAAGCTCTGGATACATCGTTAATAAAAATAACCATGTTAACAGTGCACTTCCGAAACATTTAAATTATTACAATTATGAATGCTCAATAATCAACATTTTATAGTGACTAAATAATTTCAATTTAGATCCAGTACATTTAATTTATGAAAATTGAAGTCAAAACTCCTGACTACGGTCCTCCAAAAAGGAAACATGCACATGGTCATATTCTGCATATATGAAGAATACGACCTCATTAATATATCAATAAATTAAAATCAATTGCTTCACAAATATTTTTAAATATCTTCATTTCAGGCAATCCATATTCATTTTCTCACATTTGGCATACCCAATCACCTCTCATAATTTGTAACGCATCTAATTACTTCCTAAATTTTGCTCCACGTAAACCATAATATATAAAATTGCTTTGAATGATAAATTTAAGTATTTTATTTATAAGAGTTGTCCGATGCAAAGTATTTCTCAGTGCACAAAATTATGCGGTGACCGTAATGTTGAGTCAGATTTGACATAATGTCGAGTCAGGTGCATCTCGAAATACAATCAAATTTGTAATGTTGACGATTTCTATGTTATTTGAAATATTTTAAATAAGTATTTTATTATTTCTCATATTTCATAATTGGCAAATCAACGCGAGATTGTTTAATTGTAATACACAAGTACAGGTTGATCGCGGGGGATAAGTTCTGGGCAAGATCACGATAAACGAAATTTCGCGAACAACAGAGGATTTATGAAAATTCATTTTAAAATACTAAAAAATACTTAATTAATGAAATTACCATTATTAAACACGATTCATTTATTATGTTCCACGTTGCAAAAAGAATCTAGATTCCATTCCATGGCACCAGAGTGTCTGATGAAAGATGATCTTAATTTTAATTCTACGGATGGTTTTGCTCCGAGAAAATTGTTAGATGATCCTTTGCTCCTTTAAATCCAGAAACAGTATTTTCCTTTAAAAAAATGAACATATGTGGCATTCGTTTCCGAGAGAGTCTTGTCTGGTAAATATTATATATTAAATTTCGTGAATAATTTTGGAATTACAAAGGACTGTTTAATATTTTTCAGTTAATTTTACGTCTGTACTGACCGATTTACCAATCATTATACAGCTATGCAAGTTTCTATCGTTTTCTTATCCGATCAAACCAACCTTTGTTTGCTTTCAAATCTTATTCTTCTCCATGTTGAGATTTTAAATGATCCCAAATGAATGGTATATACACAGGAATATGGTGTTAATTTAGAGAATTGAAGTCACGAATTTTACCATTTTTTTAAAGATAGCAATATAACAAATCCGCATCCACCGGGGCAAGTTGATGGTACGACAGGGGGGGGGGGCTACCTGTATACAAGTATATTAACTCTGTATGGTCCGGCAACACATATGCTGTGTTTTATAAAAACTTTCACCAAAAGGCAGGGAACACAGAACATGTGTTTTTAGACCCTCCGAACTTCATACAAAAAAAAGTTGTAAAAAAAACGTATTTGTAATAATATTATTGTCCGACCTTTCACATAAAGATTTTAATTAAAGCTATGTTCCAATTTTCAAATTAATCGATTGAAAGGTTTGGGAGTTATTAATAATATACAAAACCTATAATTTTTA
Source organism: Philopotamus ludificatus (assembly GCA_022495035.1). Lineage (NCBI taxonomy): Eukaryota > Metazoa > Arthropoda > Insecta > Trichoptera > Philopotamidae > Philopotamus > Philopotamus ludificatus. The sequence goes on along the minus strand of JAGXCT010037268.1, from coordinate 136,093 downwards.
CCGTTTTCTAAATATTCGCGCGGACCATAAAGAGCTAAGTACCCACTGGCCACATATTTTCATTCTCATTTGGGGTTATTGAAAAAATTAAATATATAGATGCTAGAAAACAATATTGCTGTATTTCAAAAAATATTCAAGTTTTTAGTTAACAAATTAAATTTATCTAACCATTTATTTTATAAAATTATTGATTTGAACCGAACATAATTATAACCTTTAATCCTTTGACACCCTGAGTCTTATAATGATTGCCTTTTAATTTTGCCGGTAGTGCCGTAGGGATCTGTATTGACCGGCATAATTAAGATTAATAAAAATACTGCCACAATGGGCCAAGTCGTATCATTTTATTGTGATATTCTATGTGTCAACATTTTTATTTAACTTGATAAAAAATATAATTCATTCATCATTTGTTTCAATATTTATATTAGTTTTCTTTGTATTTAATAAAATGTTAACGACCAGAAGATAAGGTTTTTTTTATGAAATAAATATATTTCAATGTTAACTATCATAAAAATGAATTATTCCTTGGAATGTTTGAAATGTAACGACAGAAGATAACAACTTAGAGTTTAGGATACACCATTAATTACAAGCATCATTTTATACTACTGAGGAGTAAATGTCACTGAAATATTAGTGCGATTCACAATTATGAGTTGAAACATTTTTAAATTACAATCGTCTTTATTATTGGGCTGGTGCATAATTATCGGACACATTCGGCTTTATTGTTGTCGGAGAGCTCGTGAGGGGACCCATCCAGCCACTTTCCATATCTTACCGAGCTTTTTGAGTCAATAAAAGATGGTTGAATGATCCACATTGTCTTCGGCCAGCATTCGAGTTGTCAAGCTTTTGTCCTCCTCCACGGCTAGCAAAAGTGCCTGGTCGTCAAAATCCGATGGTCGACCTCTTCCTGGCTTATCTTCCAAGGTAGTGTCGCCAGATTTGAAACGGGCAAACCATTCCCTGCATTAGCTTTTGCTGATTATTCCTTCGCCAAAAAGTTCGTAGAGATTGTGAAATGACTGCACTGCTTTCCATCCTTTTTCGATGTGCTAAAGTATAATATGACGAATATGAGTATAATAACACACACATTTTATAACCTGAAAATAAAATAATATTTTTATTAAAAAAAGTAAACAAAACAGCAATTTTTATTAAAAAATAACCCGCCTACAAAAACGGTTTATAATTATGCACCAACCTAATATTATTGTCCACAATTGAACGTTGAGTGAACGCTTAAAGGGAGCGAAGATTCCATCTTAAAAATATGGCATGCATATAATTATAATGAATATTATAAGCTTAATTTACTTGTTTTAAATTTATAGATATGACGAAAAGAAATTCTTGTGGACGGACATTAATTATGACCGCAATGGCTGAATTAATTTATCAAGATCAAACTTGTATTGAACACGGTATTCCACCACAAAGATTATTGAGGGAAATTTTTTCATCCAAAGACAATGGCGGTTTAACAAAAAAATATTTAGAAGCAATTTTACAACGAGAATTCGATAATGGGGGTATCATCATGATGGAAAACGGCAATTATGCATTAGGACCTAGAGATTTGACTAAAATGAATATCCAAGACAATAGGGTATATTCATATAATGGAAAGGTTGTTAATACATTTTTTATATAAATATGTGTATTACTAATATAAATTTCCAATGACTAATGTTTACAACGTTATACAGTAATCCCCACTTATACTTGATTTATTCTTTTGCGGATTAAATCATTAATTTGTGGTATTCAAATATAGTATTGAAAAATGAGATAAAACAATAGCATAAATTTGAAATACCAATTACATTAAAAATGGGAATCACTGTAACATGATGTACTTCAAACAATTGTTAAATATTGGTTATGTACTAGCGATAGCTGCTGTGTAAAAAATAGCTTTGTATAAGAAAAAATATTTAATTTAATGTTCATTGCACTGAATACTTGAAATTTCCTTCACCCTACAATCAATCTTTAAAATCATTCGTCTGCATAAATCATAATGCCTTTCGCATTATTTTTATTTAATTGTGTTGAAAATCTAAAAAGTTATATAAAAAATATTTGGTTCTATATATGTTTTATATAGATGGCCATTGCATTTGTATAATTAAAGTTATTTTGGAATATTTATTTATGTTGCAGTCCAAGTAATTAGGCTGTTGTTTTTTTTTATGTGTTTAATTTATATAAAATATGGTATTTATTGAATTTTTCTCATTTATAGATGGCATCTTCAAATAATTCATCACCAGAATTGTCACCAATAAGAAAAAAGTCTGCAGGAGCAAAAAAAACAGTGCATGAGCAATTTAAGGGCGAAATGGCGATCAGAGTAGGAGAAAGGAGGAAACGAGCTACAAAAGTTTTTGATCCATCTGAGAATAATTTACCTAGTAAGAGAAAACGTGGTAGACCTATGGGATCGTTAAATAAAACGACACTTAAAAAGTACACTCAAAACGTTAATAGAAGTAAACCCAGAAATAAATCTGATAGTGTCGAATCGAGTAACGAAGATGAAGCAATTGATCACGAAGCAACAAATCACGTGCCACCAGAAACTTCTAATAAGAAAACAGGCGGAGGAGTGTGCTCAGTCTGTCGGCTTTATAGAAATGCACAAGATGATTTGATTGATGACAAGTTGATCGATTGTCGAGATTGTAGCAATAAAGGTAAACTAATTTTATAACTATTAACCATTTCAAAATAATGCAATAAAAAAATATCATTTCTTTCCGTTTTAACTGATATAGATGTACGATATTATCTTTTTTTCGAAAATTTTATATTATACTTAATGTTTATGTTTAGCTCATCAATCCTGCCTGACGGGTGGCATGTATAGCTTGGGGCCAGATAATACTTGGCAATGTCCACATTGCAAAACTTGTATAATTTGTATTGAAACCTCAGATGCGGTAAGTGACTTATTATTATATTTACCATGAATTTTTATGTATATATATATATATTAAAACATCTATTACATTTTAGGGTATATTAACAGTGTGTAATAAATGTTCTGATGCATATCATGCTTTATGTCATGTACCTCCTATACCCGAATCTTCAAGAGCGTGGAATGAATGGGAGTGCGGACACTGCACTGAAGGAAAATCTAATACTCATAATTTAGATACATACAATGAAAAGCTGCCTGGATCAGATAGGAGTTCAAAGCTTTCCGACAAATCTGATTCTATGAATTTTTCATTAGACAAAAGAAGAGATAAATCGTTTTCGAAAAATGACAACTGTGATGATATATCCAATCAGAGTAAATCGAAATCAGAAAAATACCATTTATATAGTCCCAATAACAAAAATCAGAGTAAGCACCAGTATACTCGCAAACTTGCGTCTCCCGTTGCACAAACTGTGTACGATTGGAAACACGACGATGATGATTCAGAATTGAATACCGAAACAAATGATAATTCTGAAATGCACAACAATATTAAAAATTATGTAAATATGAAAAGCAACATAATTACGGAGAGGGACAGCTCAGAACCGGATACTATTCACGAATCAGAAACTTCAAACCCAGATATGCGAGAAAAACAGCAACACACTGAAAAAAACCAATACAATTCAATATTCATGACCAATCACGATCTGAATAAATTGTTCACTAATAATATATATCAAAAAAATCAGAACTATACCACTACCACCAATGACATAGACCTGTCTATACCCGACGCTGAGACGTGGACGTTTAATGATGTCTATCAATATTTTTTATCATATTTCCCAGAACAGGCACATATTTTTAAAGATCAGGTAATCATTTTTAAAAATTTAAATAAATATTTATACCATTTTATTATGTTAGTTTTTATGACTATATTGTCAGCTTTGTTGATCTGGACGTAATATGGGAACCAGTTATTAATATATATATATACACATGATTGGTTCCGAAAATTTATGAGAGTGTTTTAAAGTCACTACAGGCGGTAGGTCTTGTCGATGCAAGCTCTAGGAAGCTTGAGAGACTTTAGGTCCCTCCGTCGGGCGTTGCCGTTCGTTTCTTTACATCGGGATGTAAAGGTTAACGAGGTGTGTTTAACACTGACTACGGTAGACGCGTAATGCGCATCTTGGGTAGACTCACAGTTGGGGTGGTAGACCTGGATTCCACGTTTTTTTGAAAAACCTCTTGATGTAAGTCCACGCTCCTTGCCAGTTGCCTTGATAACCTTGTTTATTATTATCCTTATCGTTTAAACGTAACTATCACTATTTGATCCATGTCCTGTATGAAGCAGGTAGTATTGGTGAGAAGAAATACAACATTAATTTCGGGTTATAAATTCTGCATTTGCATAAAATTTTTGCATTATTGATAAAAATCTTCAAATAATTGAATGTTTAAAAATGTAGGAAATAGTGAATTGTGCGAAAGTAGAATGTCCAAAAGTTGTGGGTCATCTGTACGTTGATTCTTCCAAACAGTGGCGTGCCTTCAGTGTCCAGCACCTGTGTGCAGAACTTTAATTGGGGTCCCTATACCCCTCTCCCTACAATAAAAAAAAATGTATTAATACTTTCCAATTTCTCCCCTCTTGGCGCCTCTCGGGGCACCTAATCTTCTGGCACCTGTGTGCGCCGCACGATCTGGCCATATGGACGGTACACCCCTACCACCAAGGGTTTTCACTCTATTAGAAATTTTCAATATACCTTACATTTTTAGGTTAAGATTTGACTTTTACCACAACTGGGAAATTTGGTGTTTAAAAATCAACCATGTCCTATAGAATACAATGCACTTTTAATTTTTGTAGTTAACTGTGACTAAGAGTGGATAGAATTAAGATGGATAATATTTTGGGGGAATTTCGAGTGATCCTGGTTGACAAGAGAGTGGGATTAGTACGGATGACAATTATGACTATCTTACAATAAATCAAATACAGCAAACCCTATTATAGAGCGTTATAGTGCTCTCCTGGAACGCTGTGGTGCCTAGTCTTCTTTAGGACGGAACTTTATAGGGTGATCCTGATCTATAGGATAGGGCCGATTATAGTTAAAAATTATCATTTATTAACTAATTTTATTATTTATATTTTTTAGCAAATCGATGGTCAATCATTACTGGTGATGAGAAGATGTGACGTCGTTAATGGCTTAGGATTACCGCTGGGACCCGCCCTGAAAATTTATCGGCATGTCGTTAGATTGCAAACGAGAAAGGACGATATCACCATGTGTTGGCTGTGAATTAAAATGTGATTTAATTTTAAATTTAGATTTTAAATATGTATTAATCCGATTCAATCGTTTTTTAATTACGTCGAACCATATTTAAGGTTGATTCCTTCTCTAATAATATCAATAAATCAATAATATAATTGTAAATTTGATCATTTAAATCAATTTTATATAAAATCAATGTTTTAATTCGTAATTGTCAGTTATCGGCTAGTGATTTAACGGAATTTGTATTAAATATTTGGTAATTTATCTATTTAAATTAAATATGTGATTGTATATATTCTTTTTTTTAACTTGTCGCTTAGAGACAAAGGGATTGGTCAATTTTAAGATGCGTTTACTGATACCGTAGTTATGTGGGATATATACATATGTAAACAGGACAGTATCGATGAATTATTGTATCTATGTGTATATGTTATAGATGAATTTTATATTCCAGATATCTCAAGTATTATAAATTTAAGCAATAATTATTTTTTTTATAGAATAAAAATGTTTTTTCAAGAATCATATTGTCAAAATTGTCAAAGACTGATGTAAGTCATAATATCATTGTTATGTCATACTTCGTTGCTTTCTCTTGACCATCCCATTAATAAAACAAATCGCCCATATAGTGTTTTATGGTACTGATATATAAGATTAAGTACAATTTTATGTACTTATTTCTAAGTCATAGTTGGTAAGTTTGTATTTGTGTCTAGGGTATAATGATTTTACCTTAAATTATATAAATGCAATAATTAATTTTTTGTAGGTGTAGGATTTTAGAATTCATTAAATAGTTATGATTATGATTTGTATTGTTTTAATTGGATAAAAAATACAATTTATGAATAATATATACTTGTTTGTAATTTATTTCCCGAAATTTTTGTGTTGATAACAATTTTCTTCTCAGTAATTATTTTTTTAACTACGTTTTTACATGCCCTGAATTCACGTTTCCCCCCTATTTGCGTTCGATTTTCAAAATCCCCTACGTTTTCCCTCTGATTAGTCCCGTCAAAAACGTAAAAATGGGGTTTCACTGTATGTTGTTCCATAAAACATAACGATGAAGAATAATTAATAATTGTTAAATTAAAATGATCTGCCTTGACTAAAGATTCATATTTAGCAAAATTTATTTATCTGTAAATATATTTTTTTAATCAGTAATACATATGTGAACACTTTTATCTAACTTGCACTGATGCATTATCTAAAATTAAGCACGCTCCCGATTATCCGGGCTAATGGTGAGGAGAGGCTGCACGGATAATGGAAAAACAGATAATTTGGACTATTAAATTTTATTCCGTTTAAAACATGCATTTCTCAACCCGACTTTTAATTTTTTCAAGAGCTATTATGGCCTTATTTTTCAATCAGCATTGTACGATAATCCAATAAAACATCTATTGTAGTCAGTGCTGTCTCGTGATTAATCATCATCATCATAGGGGCAACAGTCCTATTGTAGAGCCCTGGCCTCATCCAACACCATTCTCCATTTCATTCGGTCTGCCGCCATTTCGCTCCATCTTTCATTAAGTTTCAATGATATGGCGTTCCGCTGTACACACTCCAGTTTGTAGTGTTCTCTTCTGGTGGCAAAGTCCTGCCTCGGGATAGAAGGCCACTTAAATAATAAAAATAAATAATTCTGGAGCCCATTTAGTTTCTTTACATAAAAAATTTTAAGGTTTCTTATTTTTGTTGCTTGCGAGTTCCAGTTGCATTAGCGTACACTTTGGTACCAACTTCATATTCTTCAGAAAGTTGCAATGTAGATTCCCCTTTATTGAATCTTTAAATTCTTTTGATTTTTTTAATATATGCACGGATAATCAGGAGTGTACTGTATTAATAAAAAAATTACACATATTTTGGTAAATTTTTAACACACTAAAATCATGAAAATCAGAAATTAACCTTTCTTATACAAAAAGAAATTTCACGAGTTCGCTGAAATAGGACTCCTTACCAGAATTACATTTCTTATACAATTCAAAATAGTTTGGTATATCAACTCGCTTTTCTTTTGGATTTATTTCGCCAACTTGAATTGATTTCAGTCTCAGCTAAAATTATAACTTTCTTCAAGTGGAATATTTCATTTTAGAGCAAAATAATATACGATATGAAATAGTGTGGTGTGTTCAGTGAGTAGAAGCGTTATGAGCAGTAAGCAGAGTGCTTGCAAAAAATCTTCGTATTCTTTTGACATTGCATCTTAAGATTTTATTTATCTGAGGCTTATAACTGAAGTATTATAATTTCTGAGGCATTAGAAAGAAATTTAAAAATATTTGTAAAAACAGTGTATTTAAGTGTTCATTTAAATTTAATCTTCAAATCTTGTTATTTTTATGGAAATATTGATAAAATTATTCAATCCAATTGTACCTTAGAGTATCTTCTGCACAAAATACATATATAAGAGACAGAATAACTTTTATTATTAGAAAAAAATCCCAAAACCTACACAGCTGCAAAACTTTGAGATATTCTGAGGATTTAGTTAAAAAAAATTACCCGAGTCGATTACAATAACCGGTTCTGTAGTTAATTAGTTTAGTATCTTTGTTTAAAAATTGAACTTCAAATTTCAAAGTCAAAAACTGAATTATCAGGACGTGGCCAGGAAAGGGTAATAAAAAAATGTATTTATAACTTTATTTTCAATATCATATTTTTAATCGATATCGTATGACACAATTTTAAATGCTTGAATATTAAATTATGCATATCAATCTAAACATTTATAACAAACAGTCAATAAGAAGAATAATTCAATTAAAGTTATGAGACTATGTATTAATTATATTTTTTGCATAATTACAATGTAAATAATTTCTATAGCATAGATTTTCTTCCGTATAAAGCGTGATCACACTACACTTACAGCGCATTAGTAAACAAACAAATATTTTGAAAATATTAACATATCAAACATGACCATTTAACCTTCCATTCTTAAAATTAGCTTATGCATTGCTGCTGAATGCATTCGTTTTCATATGTGTAAATTGAAGACGATATTCGCTTAATATACTTAAATTAAAAATGATTCCTGAATAATGCAAATGCGAGCTGCATTTTGTTTATAATTCTCCGTGCGAAAAAACATTGTCCGTCCCCTATCACACCTGAAGAACATCTAGTTACATACAACAAACCAATTTTTAAAATTTTTCAGTCCTAAAAAATATCACAACAAAAAAACATGACTAGAAATTTCTTATATGTATTTATAACTTAATGCAATATCAATGGATATATTTTGTTTTGTATTTATATTTTTTTAGTCGTAAATAAATGGTGCGAAAAGTTAATAAATTTATATTTTGAATAAAAAAAACTATTTTGCAATAGATAAAATAAAGAATGAATTAAAAAGATATTCATGAAAAGAGATCTAAATATCTATTTCTCGTTTTTAATAAGATTTAGTAATCGTTAAATTATGTAATTCTTCTTAAAGTAAAAATCAAATACAAAAAAAATAAATATGGAAAAAAATTTATCCATTTATAAAATATACAAATCTAATAATCCAAAATTGTACTCTCTCTATATGCATTAGAAAAAATCTTTGGTGGTTTACTAAAAATTATGCTAATTCTAATGATACATCAAAGAATGATTTAAGAAGATGTGCTGGTTAATATTGCAACTATATTATATTACAATTCACAACATTAATCGTTCGAGTGTAACGGAAATGTATAACGTAATTAAGCTTCATATTTAGTATCTGGCGGAAGAAGCGTGTACTTTGGTGGTGGTACGACGTTGACGTGATAATCTTCAGTCAAGAATTCGTTCAGGGTTAACAAATCAATGACGAAATCGTCCGGTACTTCTTTCTTGTTGCTGACGTCTCCGTAATATAACATATTGAGTTCTTTTCTCAATTCTTCGCCGTCGCACAGATAATCTTCTTGCATTAACCGGCGCCTGTTTTCAATCTCCTCGTCGTCGCAGATCATGCTATCGTTGCGTCCCGGCAGGGTGAATGACACGTACAGCGTGAAGAATGTCAGCAATATAGCGACCGTGGCGACAAACCATTTGGGTATATCGTTATCGGGGGGCACACACGGCGACCATGCTTTGTTATCGACTGCATCCGGTAACTGAATAGATAATACAAATAAACGATTGTATTGAAATTTTAAATTGACCAAATCATGATATTACCTCTGGATCCAGTGGCATCGTGCGTATGAATGTTTGCGGAATTTTATATGCGCCATTCGAGCCGAGAGTTTGCTCCCATAGAGCGGGATCAGACACGAGACTGACTTCGACTTCCAAAATGCCTTCGTTTTCACCTTAAATTTGATTTACAATATAATTTATTGAAAAATTGATAAATCCATTCCATTAAAAATCACTCACTGCGTTGTTCAAAATAAAACCATGAATCCTTTTGCAGATTCAGCATTTCTGAACATCCAGCAAAGCAATGCAATCTAGCATTTTCAGCATATGCTTCAGAGCAGGCTGTTAACAAATATAAATACTATTATTTTACATGTTACGAAGAAATTAATATTTTTATATTTAACCCTGACACTATTATCGTTCTTTTAAAAGAACAGTCACTATTATGTTACTGACACCATCGTGTTACTGACAACCCAGTGTTATGGCTTGTAGGTAACTTGCATATTATTTCAATAATGTAGTTAACAGCGACTGAGCTAGTAGAAGGATAGGTGTCCAACGAAAACAATGAATTCAGGGAATTCTTACACTGGTCAGAAAATATGTAAGAGGAAGAGACCCATTACCTCCACATGTTGGAACTAACTAATTTAATGCCATCTTCCTTCGTTGAATAAATAATTATAAAACAAATAATATAAATTTCAATCCAAATGAAATAATATTAAAAGATAACATTAAATAATTTAATCGAATCGAATAATAAAAACGAGATAATAATAAATTAATTCAATTAGGTTGTTAGGAAGTTTAAGTTTTTAAATGATTTTAACTTAATTGAGAAAAGAGGTTAGAATTGTTATTCGTGTTATCTTCTTTTCTTTTTTTTGTAGGAAGTAGAACAGTTTTGGGTAGATGAATTCTATGAAGGATTGGGAGTATATGATGGGGTCATAGTTAGAGAGAGAGGAAATGGATGGGTGTATATTTATAAATTTATGAAGATTCGCGTAAAAAGGAGTGGCATATTTTTGATAAGAACTTTAAGAGGGAGGATTTTCAGGTCTAAATGTGCGTCTTGTGAATAAACCAAGGTGCATTTATGATTGTTCATAGTGTTAGTTATTTTTCTTTCAATTTTATTTATATGAGTAGGATGCGTCGTGCCCCAGATCTGAGAAGCGTATAGAATATGAAAACGGATTATAGCAGTATAAATGATCTATTTTAATTTTATTGAAAGTGATCACGAGGTACTTTGTTTCACAATTCCGCGGAATAAGGGTATTTTGAATTTTAACATTTGTTAAATTTGAGCAAGGAAACTCAAGGTCAACTCCATGTTGAGATAGATGGCTTTGCGAAAAATTCCAATAGTGATGACAATTTGCCCCAGATATAAGCCTTTCATTGTTGGAATGAAAAGCAATGTAAGATTCACATTATAATTAATAACCCATTACAACAAAGGTAAAAATTAACCATAGAACTTTCAGGCGGAGAATTACAACAAACTTACGGTATACTATAAAAAGAAACATCAATTCAATTACATGACTATTCTAGATGGATATGACAACATAGGACATTTGGTTATTTATAAGAACATAAAAAAATAAAGCTCAATATTCCATAAAGTCTCTTTGCGCCCAAACAGTTGATTTAAATATTGTCATACCTTTTTTAATTTTTTTCATTTCGTCATAGAAATACATAGTACAAGATTTAGTTTGAATTTCGATTATACTATGAACCGTCCTTTTAAAAGAACACTCATTTTCTCAAAAGATATTGCAATTTTTACATTTTCTGTCCAATACATAAATGAAGAATTTTTAAAAAAAATCAAATAAAAAATTTCAGTAATGTCTGGATTTAAATGCATTATACTAACATTGAAAGCACTGGTCTCTCGTCAGATTCAAGTCGAGAGCTTTATCGACCGACCAATTTGTATTCATGCCGATGTTGAATAGTCTGCATCCTCGTTCACATTGTGACTTTGAATACTGAAATGATTCAATATATAAAAACATTGTTTGTATTAAAATATAAATATATAACGCATTAGTTACAAACTATGTATTAAATTCGAATGAGAAAATATATATGAATGTTTTGTGTTCCCCACAAAATGACTGCTGAACCAAAAGCATTTGACGGCATTGTAACTCTTCCTCGATGTATGTATTAATTGTATAAATGTTGAATGCTCCCAACGTTGTTCATTATTGCATTCGTTATCCTTATTTTATTTATTTAGATAACTATTCTACTTTGAAAAAATTTAAGAATTTCAAATCACCATTAGAGTTTTATACATTGTTTTATTAGCTATCATGTTTTATTAAAACTGTGCCGAAGATATTTATATTTTTAACATTAAGTGAAATTAAAGAGCTGAAATTTTGAAATTTTATATATAGTTGATAAAGCAAATATATTTTTTATTAACGATATATAATTAAAATATACGGTTCCTGTTACATGTTTTGCTTTGAAAATGTTTTTTTATGAAGGGATGAACAATAAATTTAATAAATAAAATGAAATGTTATGAGCGTTTTAAATTGTGCATTAATACAATTTCCTGAAAATGAAGCCCTTACGACGTAAATTTATATTTCTGGGCGAGATATAATCTGAAATAATTGAATGTTGGAAACATAGTCAGCTGAAAGACCTGATCGGGGGCAACAGCCGCACAAAGGCGGCGACAGGGCTCGGCAGCCGCGCAGCTCAGCGCGCCCAACACCAACCAGCGCCACATCCCGGCTAGAACTGGCGCGCGCAATCGCGGTCTGCGCAATGTCCGTCGTCTTATGAAAATAACTCAAATTGCTATATGTATATCAAATTGACGCCATATTTCGATACTGAATACAATTTTTCGCTTCAATATCTACAGGGTCTGATTAATCTAATCACCATTTCGACATTAAAAAAATATTCATTTGTTTTTGAATATTGATCAAATTCTGGCAACATTATTTACGAATATATAAAAAATGTACATTACTGTTTAAAATAAATTCTTTTGCTACAAGCAAAGCGTAATTTTATAATACGCACAATACTATTGTATTTATAAATAACAATATCTCGAGAGCCCGATTCATCAGGCTCTACTCTTCAAATTTCAATTGATATTATGCAACTTTAAAAAATAAATAATATTTTAGTTATAATTTTTATTTGTGTCATATGATGTTTATAATATTATGAGTTCATTCTACAGTAAGCTATTCTTTATATTAAATTAATATATTGTTTAATTTAATTCAAATACAAACGTCGCAATTTTTGAGATTGGCTGCACTGATGCGCGACGCCTCAGGCTCAGTTGGCAGCTCCGCTGGACGACTGGCAACACCGCGGCGGCTCGGCGCTGTCAGGCAGCGGGGCCATGGCGGCCGACAGCTCGCGGCTGCTGCAACTGGCGCGCGACTTCAACTGCTTCTACCTGAGAGGTCGCACCAAATTCTTATCTAAACCGTTGACTCTTGCATTTTTTTAAAAATAAAGTAAACAACCGGCGTTCCGATTGTGTAACAGGAACTGATACGGTAAGGCGACGGCGCTCATATCTGAGTTGTCCTTCATGACATTTTTCTGTGCGCAAGTTCCACATTTTATCCGCACTCGGGTATACTAATGGGCTATTGAACTGCCGATTGGATGTGCGAAAAATTACGCAGTCGCCAATTAATTCTAACCTCCGATACAGTGACGGTTATCAAGATACTACATGTGTCCGATTTACAGCTGTATATACCGGAAATGTATAGAATACAAATGAATCCGTACACATGTGTATTGTTGAAAAGAAACTGTTGGCCTTGTCATTACTCTTATTGTTTATGATTAAAATGTTGTATATTACATTGAAACAATTGATGATAATATTATATCGGGTATAAAGAATTATATATTTTTTATTTAATATATGAATTTTATTATCAAATTCTGTATATAAAAAAATATTTTTATTATAAATTTTATTTTTTAATAAATTAATTTATTTACTTGATTGATGTAATCCATTTTTATATCATATGATTTTTCCTCTAATTATAAAACACGAGTAAAAGTACTTGCCAATTTTTTATGCCAAAACATTGCGTCTAATTATAGTTTAAAATTCCAATGTTTTTCAAGTATTCAATATAGTATTGAATATTATTTTTTTTGCCATGCATATATATATATAGATTAATAATAATATGTTATCTGTAATATTACAGGACTTCATAGCGGAGAATGTATGCCATTTATTGTTGAAGGACATCAGGTTGGATTAGTTCGTCCTGACTTTTTAAAACACCTATTGCGATATCCAGAGGTAAATATTAACGCAACGTTTATAATTTAATATTGAATCGACTCGCTAATTGGGAATCTTTAGGTTTTTCACGTGTCCGGAAAGTGTTTGGAATTGAATCCGGCGTTTAGAGATTACCGAGAGCGTACTAATCGTGTTGCTGACGTATTGCAAAAATTAAAACAAGATGATTCTTTGTCTACTCTGCGGGGATGGAGGGATGAGGTTTTTTAAATTCAAATTAAAAATGAATAAAAAACATGTTCGAATTGACTGATGTAATTATTTTCTAGTGTTACGCAGTTAGTGTCCCCGGTCAGCCCGATCTCTTTGAAATGGACCGAAGTGCTACGTGTCTTTTCGGTATCCAGAAGTATGGAGTTACAATTAATGGTTACGTGAAACATCCTACTAAGGGACTATGTCTTTGGTATCAACAACGAAGTGCCACCAAACAGACATGGCCAGGTTTATTCAAATATATATAATCATAAAATTATTGCATGGGTTTTTTTAGGAAGATAATGCTCATTACAGGAAGTTGTTGATAGCGTTTATATAAATTATGCAAATTACTTAAATATAATTTAATGAATAATTTATTGTTAATGATAAATGCTTTCATTGTGATTAATTATTGTTTATAATATCCTTTTATTCTATTTTTTAAAGGTAAATGGGATAATATGGTAGGCGGAGGTTTATCTGTAGGATTTGGAGTTTTAGAAACTGCCATTAAAGAAGCTGCCGAAGAAGCTTCAGTTCCTCTTAGTCTAGCTAATACTATGGTACCTGTAGGATGTGTTAGGTATAATTCACATAAAAAAATAATAAATAAACTTATTCAATTAAATATGATAAACTAATTAAAAAATATATATATTTTTTAGCTTTTATTTTGAGAGCGAACGGGGGCTATTTCCTAATACAGAATTTATATATGACATGGAACTTCCAATAGATTTTATTCCTGATAATTCGGATGGTGAAGTACAAAGTTTTGATTTGTTGACAATAAGTGAATCTTTGGATATGCTCTTTTCACCAAATTTTAAAACAACTAGTGCACCTGTAGTTATTGATTTTCTAATTAGATGGGGGCTAATTACACCGGATAGTGGTAAGTATTATTCATTATCATTGTTAACAAATAGTATGCAACACTCAACTAGTATATCTCGAATATGTACGGTTTGATAAAATAAATAATCGGAATGATTGATTTCATGGGCTGTAATAAATCCAATTATCGCAATTTGTTTAGTTATGTTTATACGCTTGTTCCTGATTTTCGAAAAGTAGAAAGAATTTTTGGCCAAAAACAACACTGCTATGATGCCTTCGTGTTTGCTGGGCATGACCTCTTGTGATCAGTGGCGGATCAAGTCAAGTAGGGCTCAATTCAGTTTAAAATTTTCTGCTCTGTATACAAAATCGTCATATTATATAATCTTACATCTCTCAAAGTACTCCTTAAATATTTTTTACATGCTTTAAAACAGAGAAAAAGATCTTACTCCTTAAACATTAGATAAGGGATCTCATCTTTAAAAGTACAAACATCAATGTCATTTTTGTAAGAGTCTTTCAACTGTTTTATCAGTTTCTAATCAAAAAATATTCGAAAACTTCTAATATTTTTTGAATTATTCGAGTTCTTCGAGTTAGTTCTTTCTTGGTGTTGAATGAAATGATTATGAAATATTATATTATCAAAAAACATTCTTTTGTTGCCTGCGAGTATGTCCATCTTCCACATTAATGTAGCCATACCAATATGGTCTATTTGGGACCCCAAGTTTTTGAACTTTTCGAATAACTCTTTTAATATAAACTTTTTGTATTTGTCTAAAAAAAATCTAAAGAATAAATATTATAAATAATCATTGTCCTTTATTGTCTGCAATTGCGGAAAAAAAATACAACAATATTCGCTTCTGTTGCCACGGACGCGGTGTTTTGTCTCGCTCGCATCTGGTATGATGTACCAAGTGTGAATGTACTAGTGACACGTGCTGTGAGAATTTGGCGGTTGTCGCTAGTCGGCGACGTGTCCTCAGTCTGCGGCGGGACATTAATTAACGTATGCATAATTTGTAAATATATTAATCCTATCACTGCGGCAGAGCTAAAAATGAATTTCCATTTATTTGTTTGCGTCACCGTTTTTTACCATATTATTTTTTCAGTGAAGTGATCTGTTTACACTATTTATTTTCCTATCAGAATACTATGAAAAAGTATGAGTTATGATATTTTTATCTATCTTGATTGAATAAATAAACTAGATACATACATTATATTTCTGTAACAAAAGATCGAAGTGCTTGAATATGTCGATCATGGTCGGCCAGTTTTCACCGATACAGCACACAAGTGTACTGATTCAAATGCCCAGTAGGGCTGTGCTCTAAAATAAATAATAAATAAAAATCCAGACAAACATTAAATATATTTAATAAACAAATGTTTATAATAATATTACAGTTTTATTTAAATTTCAAATTGCTTAAAAAAAAATTGGGAGCTCTGATCCGGTACATGGACACGATTGGTACTGTGTGCGTGTCTTGTAGACGACGATATTCAACTGTTTGATTATAGTGACACGTTTCAATTTATTTTTATGCTTTCTTTAACTTTCTTGTTATTGGTTGTTAACATATTGTCTACGGGGCAATGAGCGAGCAAACATGCGCTGAGACGGGGAGAACTCGTCAAAATTTGGTGAAACGTCATTTTTTACAAAAAAAATCATAACTCTTTTATAAATCAAGATATTCAGCCTAAAATTTAACAACTCAAACTTCAACATTTACTGGATAGTAAATGCAAAAAACATATTTATATTTTATTGGAGGAGTCATCAAACTTTTTGGAAACGTGTCAAATTGAAATTTTTATAAAGCATGGGTTGAACATGGTCTTTTGATATATAGAATGTTTGAATTTTTAAAATTTTAAATTCATTATCCGTTGGGGTCACTGGGATATATTTTTATTATTCACAACAGCTGCTTTTATAGCTCTGAATGTTGAGAAACGTGGTAAATAAAAGAGATCAATTACGATACGACATTAGAAAGAATTTATTCATCAAAAAAAAATTTCCTTCCGATAAGAAAATATTAAAAACATTATAATAGATACAGCAGATCAAAGCACATAGTATCGGCTGACGAAAAAACCAAAAATTATAACAGCGTAATAAATAATGAATTCTTAAATGGTGTTAATTTTGCAGTAAATATTAAACGTTTATCAATTGCCGACAAGTCAAAAATTTCTAAATACACTCCTTCTTTTAAATGCCATAAAATATTTCGAATAAATGGTTTTATATGCACTTGCCTCATTTGCCCGAAATCTCAAGGTCTAAGCAAAAAAATATTTAAAAAAACAAAACGTTATAAAAGTTATTTTTTACATTTGAAAATTTATTGGTGTGCGGAACATAGTTATGTAATTTTTTTAAACGATTAAATGAGCCAAACACTGCCAAAAAATATGTTTCAAAGTGCTCTTTGAAGGGGACAAAATGAATATTGATGAAATTAGAAAAAAGAAAATTCTGTTCATTATTTTATCAAACCTTGTGTATCTTGACTTCACTCATATTGCGTTATTTGTTTATTAGATACAAATATGCATTGTGTTTTGCAATTGATACATTATCAGCTTGTTTACGAGTGCTGCATTTATTTTATAGATAATTGATTCTATGAAACAGTTTAACGATTATGTAATTAATGTGTTTTCAGAACCTAATTATGCTGAATTGGTGGAATTGTTACATGTTCCTCTGCGATCAATTTATCAGCTGCCATTTCAGAAACAAGAGAACGGAAGGGCTGACTCTCAGACGCTTTACACCAACTTTACCAAATTGTAATTTTAATTTACAGTAGTATATGAATTTAATTTATATATTATATATTATGATCTTTTATCAATATAACTAGAGAAGTATTTGTTTGTTAAATTAATAGCCAATTTTTTCAGTACTTATTAAATTAAGGATACGAATTTATGTTCTTATGTAAAACTAAATATTTTTTTAAGCAGTATATGTTTATCTCAATATTAAAATGTATTTATTATTTTTAACTTGTGATACTTAATTATTTGGATCGATTTATTAAATGTATTTCTGTGATGATAACTAGATTATCATAATACATACCTGCATACATACATATTTTCGAGGATATATATATATATATTATTATTAATTAACTAACTAACCCTTTAAGTTTTATTGTGCAAGTATGTTTATATACCATTCCACGATGTTCAGCTAATGGAAATGGTCAATGTCTGTGAAAATTCCTGTCACTTATTAGAAAATAATGTGAATTTTACGTATGTATATTTAAATATTCATTTTGTTTATATGTGGTGGAGTTTTTAATAATGTGAATAGAATTTTATATACGAAAAAGTTAACCACTCGATTTATTTGATCACTTGATGCAGCCGTCAGTGCCTAAAATAATTGACTGCATGTGTGAATTTTATTATTTTTCGATTTACGCATTATTATTTCAACGAAACTTCAAATGATCTGTCCTATTTGTATCATGCGGTTGCTCAGCTTTGAAAAGAATTTGCTTGGAGATTTACTCGTTAAATTTTAGATATTGTAATGGCTTATGATTTTCCATCGAGTATCGACCGCATGAGACAAATATACGCAGTGAAACATGTACGATAATGTATTATATCTTAAAACAGCTGTAAACCAACGTGGATAAAGCTGTTGTTCTATTGCTCTGACCGTGTTTATCGAATGCATATGACCGGTGGGATTCAGTCTATATGATTTGATCTGATCTGAAGTGTATGTCTAGTATTTAAAACAGTAAAAAAGAATGCATTTATAACATTTATTAGAGGCTTTTCAATTGACATATACACAGTATTAATTATTTCGAGCGCACCATCTCTGAATATATTGAACGTTGTACATTAATCGCTATACAATGCTTCTAGTCTTTTGTTTTATGCATAATTATCTTTAGGCAAATATCATTTTCTGCCGTTAATATAAATTAATTGCATTCAAAACCAATCTGCTCTCTAATGTTTCAATGACTAAAAATTTATGCATCTCTTTGACATTTTGTCACATCATCTCTAAATTATAAAAGTTGGATTTATTTTTTGCTGTATCTCTTCTTTATTGGCCTTGTAAATAACAAGTAAACAATATTTTCTAAAAAAAAAACACAACTTATTTAAAAATAAAACAAAATCTTGTCATAAATATATTATTATAAGTAATGCTTTCTCTTAAAAGATTTTATTTTATATTTCGGAGTGAAATCATAATTATGCCAACTGTTATAATAATAGTATGCTATTAACAATAATATTATAAAAAAATAATTGTTTTTATGTAATTTTAAAGAATTCTATGCGTATTCTACTAGATTTGTGATAATTATAAAATAATCAAGCTCTACGGCATATGGATATCGTCATCACCCCCCAATCCTACGAATATACTGGAAGTGTATGGAGTACAAAGTGCATCGAATATGAAAGTTTTACTCTCGAGGAAGAATACAAATGGAAGCAATATAAATTACAAATTTTTACGATATCGCGTATTAATTCGTACATTAATGACAATATAGAAGAATTTTCACTATAGACAATTTTTGAATTGTATTACTGTTCGGTCAGTTTATGTGTAGATTTAATGATAATTGTAATACCATACAAATGCCTGTATAATCTAGAGAAGATAAAATATACTTTTACATTGTAATTTTATATGTGAAAACCTTTTTACCAATTGTTGATAACTCGTAGTGGATTTTAAAAAGTTCTTTTATAAGATATAATTGATTATATATAATGAAAATACGGTATTTATTACACGCGTGTAACTAATTTTATATAATTTTACGTATTTATTATATCGCGATTCACAACGATGCTGTTTAAAAATAAATTTCTATATAATAGTATTATTTGTTGATACCTTTGATGCGTAATTAACATTATTGACTATAACACGAATGGACGTATGGAGGCGTATAATATCTCATTCAAGATTTTTACAGTTGTCGATGCATTTTATAGATAATTCTGAGAATTTAAGTTAACCTATGGATGTTGATTTTTTTTTTTGTTTTATTTTATTGGATTTATTTTATTGTTATTAATTTTTCGTGTGAAGAGAAATTTTAATGTAAATGAAATTGTACGTGTATCCAAATTTGTACGCAATTTAATGATATCAATGTAAGATTGAAATATTGGCTGTGTTTTGTATATTGTCGAAGTTCACATTCCCATATTTTTTTTTGTTCGTTTTGTCACTTGTTACGATAATGTAGCTCGTTTATTCTTAAAATTGTATATCGTTGAAATGCAATCATTTATTTGTAACGCAAAGAACATTGTTTCAGCTAAATCCCTTGGAACCAATTCAGAATTTAATTTTAAATATTATTTTGTATCGTTAAAATAAAAAATAATTGCAAATATTAGAGGGACCAATAAGAGATTATACATTTTATTAAGTGGAGCAGATATATTACTTGCTACCCAGTTGTATTAGGTGGGGCGGACAAAAATTACATTTCTTTAATTCTAGACAAGCTCGAAAAACAATATTAATATGCAGACACAAACTTCTCTCATTTATTTTATAAATCTTTAATACCGTCCGAATAAAATTTAATAAATTTAAATGCGAAATATGCCTTAAAGCCTTTTTTCATTCTTCTAAAGTGTGAATTTTTATAGATCTAAATAAATAATAATCTGAAGACGGCTTATCAGGATTATTTGGGTGAATGTAAATAATAGTTTTCCATCCAAGCTTCTTATTGTATTTTCAGTCAACTTCAATCTATGGAATCCGGCGTTATCGTGTTCTTATAAAATTGAATGTAAAATGAAAAAAAAACAGGTTTCTTAAGCCTTCCTTGCTAAATTCAATTATTCGAGTTGGTCACAGGACAAGTAGTTTGTTATTCTATTACTACATGGAAAGAAATCCTGATAAATTATGCCTTTTACATCCTTTCGTACACCCAGAAGCACTTTTTACAGTTACATCCGCTTAAAGGTTAGGTTTTTCTACCTGCCCAAAAATCTTCGGCAATAATGTTGCTTGTTTGAATATAGCGCCCGCTTTTCTTCGGTCACTAAATGGTCTCCTTTTTAGTTATGTCTTTACATATGCCCTTGCGTACCGCTTTGGTTTCAATCATTAGATCATACAATATCCATACATCTTGCTACACAATCTTGCCGATATTTTTCAGATATTCTTGCACACTAGATTTTGAGTATCCAAACTCGTCAGCTAATTGTCATATAGAGTTATATATTTGATTTTGTTATTGTACGCAATACGTCATCATCCACTTTCATTACTTTCTCATTTTGAGCTTTGATCTTCAGATTAAAATCACCACTTTAAAATTGTTTAAACCACCTTTGGCATTGCTGGACAGTTCTCAAAATTTGTGGCAAATGTATTTATTTCCAGTGGCATTATTTTTTTGCCAATATTCCAAAGAAATAAAAATTCACATAAATTGTTTGTCTAGTAAATAACTCCTCATCCTAACCCTTGTTTAAAAACGATGGTTTTCTCTAAAATAACATTCTCCAAATGTCAACTGATGAATAAAACATAAAATAAGTCTTGTAGAACTAAAGACTGGATCACAACCGATGGTTAAAAACGATCGTGCAATATATGACATTTTCATTCGATCCACATAATATTTAAGTTTAAAGCGATTTGTACAAAATCCATTAAATTAAATTTGTTGATGCACTTTAAATGTAACTGTATCGTGAACTATATAAATATGAAACTTTGAGATCATTTTTTAATATTTAACTGAGAATTTGACTTGACTGAGGTTTTCTAAACGTCATCATGGACTAAAGTTGTGCCGATTTAGGGGCAAATCGAAATTAACATTTGGCAATAAGTCAATGGCCATTCATTGTAATAGCTTTGTTTGCTGGCGATCAATGCTTGATTAAAAATAAAGCAGTGCACTATCTCTGATTTGTCCTTCGTCAGTGTCAGAGTTCAACATTTTATGCTTCACGATATATATATTTATATAAGGATGATTTTTCTAAAGGAAAAATATCTGAAATAATTAGTCTGCCTCGTCTTGCAACAAATTTAACCGATTTAATATCTTATTGGTCGTTTTAATGATGATGATGATTTTTTTAAAATAATTTATCAATTATAATCAATATTCTTTTATTAAACACATATCATCGTAATCATATTTTTTGAGGTAGTATCGTCATTGAGAGTAAATTTCGATTAGTTTGAATATGTATGTATGTACGCTAATATAGGCAAATATCCCGCAATATACTTTTATTTTTATCAATATATTTATGTGTATGTATAAAGTTTCTTGTGCCGTTATATGAATGTTTATTTACGATTATATTTTTATTGCAGATTAAAATCTATAAATAAAAGGAAATATCTTTTTTAAAATATGCAATGACGTGTTTCACATGCTTCGGTATAATTACCGCGTTTGGATCCCAGAAAATCAGTGCAATATATCAGAGGGACACCCGGCGAATTGAAGCTTTATATATATAATACTTTTTCTATTCATTAAAATTTATATATTATGTAATCAATGATTATTTGCTCAATTGTACTCTGAGGGGGACTGCAACTAACACAATCATTAATTTAATTCGTTCATACATTCGATACCGTTTATTACTTATTAACTTAACATTGATGAAGCGTGCGTAAATGAGAGCACGACGAGACAACATCTGTTATATTTACGACCCTGTGTATTCTGTTATGCATGATCGTGTAAATGTAACTTGTATTGCCGTTCGTTTGTGAAACGTGTAGGCCTATAATTTTGTTAAAATATCTGGAGATAATTACCTGAATGTCATTTGATTAGCATCGAAATTGGTGATACTTTAAATTGTATATTTATGATTTTGAATGTGTTGTCGTTAAGTCAATACACAAGGTCAAATTGATACGGAAAATTCTAAATATCAGACGAGTCATTTGAATGGATCCCGCAATTTTGGGATGCGTTCCATTGACTCATCCAAAGAACAAATCTATTATAGATCAAACCGGTCGCGGAATATTATATATGTACTGCCATGAAATACAATAAATGTGTATCATTCGGGGAATTTTTAACGGGGAAGCAATATTTTATTGCAAAAAACGATTTCATTTTTATTGCAACTGATTTAATAAATTAGATCTTCATATAATGCGAGATAATATGCTTTGCATTACTTAAGTGCCGCTTAATAATAACAGCTTCATCTTTCACCGCTGCAACCGATAATGTTCATCACAATAGTACGTACAATGTCGCATTATATGCCGAGGTCTACTGTATTTATCGGAACCGTTACTGTGGCCTAGTTGTATGAATTGTGCCTCGATTTTTCATAACGTAGTTACGGAATGAAAATATAACATATTTGTCATGTAGCTATTTCACATTGTACGCAATGGAATAGATTTTGTATCATAAAAGTCATTAGGTTAATTTTTTAGAATATTGCTTCCCATGTAAATTAATTTATATATATATATATATACAAAATATAAAAAAACGTATATAATATATTATAAAATAAAAATAAATAGCTTTTGTGTCTATAGACAGGTTTTTAAAGATAGGTTGTTTAAATATGAATTAGTTTTTTATAGGTCAGATTAGCTAGATTTTATATTCCCTTTGTACCGTTTGTTTCAAATTGAATTTTTATGTTTGTATCGTTTTATTCCAATTTACCAATTTGTATTATTATCGTATAATCGCATGTAACGTTGATTTCACATTTAATTTAAGACAAAATTAATCAAGCGGAGCATATTCACATATTAATATAACATAGTTCTATATATTTCTTAGGTATAACATGCTTTTAATTGGTTCAAATACGGTCGAAAATATTCAGGTTTGATTGAGAGGCTCCATTGATTGCAATACAAGTATGTTATGGTGTTCTTTCTTACCCTGTGTGAAATTGTTTTAAATATGATAATGTAATTTATATAAATTTGATTGCTTTGACATGAATACTATAGCAATTTAAACAATATAATATCAAAATAAAAAAATATGTCTTTCATTTTCTCTCCGCATTACATCATATTATCATACCGCTACTGCAAAGTAAAAGCATGTGATCCACTCTTTTTATAAAGAGTTTCCTTCTTTTAACCGTTTAATAAATTCAGATAACTGGGATCTTGCTTATTGTTACTACAGTCTATTCTGATAGTTATTTAACTGCGAGGTTATATATGCACAGATAATAGATAATATATAAGCATTACAGTATTAAAAATTGATGCGAGTTAATGTAAGCAGTGGTCAGGAAAAAAGAAGCTGTCGTTGCTCAGCAACATTCACAACTGCAATGGGTCGGGAACTGCAGAGTTTTCCCGGCTTGCGAAAAATAGACAAATGTTTGGAGAAAATACAAATACAAGTACAGTCAGCCCTCCTATATAACCTTGTCAGTGTCATAAAGAACTTCGTATCGGAGGATTAAACTATCCGAGTAGTACTAACTTTGCTCAGTCGTGCTTGACTTCCAATATCATAATAATATTTATGTTACCAAGCCATGACACTGGCTAAATTGCATGAACACTGTTTTGATGCTAATTGAACACGAGACACAACAATCATAGATTTAGTATAATTGACATATCACTCGCCAACAGTGTTTGCAATGATGTACTTAGCCCCAGCCCCGTATAAAATATGTTAATGATAATTTATAAACAAATGTCGATATAAAATCCGGAGAGTCAGAGTCCGGGTATACCTCTGAAACCCCAGTGTCCACCGAAGATACTGACCGAGCTGGTTACGTTCGTCGGGAAAGTACAAACTCTCTCCGATTTCGCAATGACTTCGCTCGCGCTATTGCCGCAATTTTGCGCAACGCCCTTACATCGCTGAATCCGTGACCTTCACCGTAAGCGGACAACACATCAGACATCAGTGGCCCTTGTTGCCATAGAATCTTCGCTACAAGCCGACTAAAGAAATCGGTGAAATCCACAGCAGAGATGGCAGATCGACGTCGTCACTTTATCACAGAGAAACCGACGCGATCGCCATATCACCGTAAGCTGACAACATTGGCCTTTGTTGCCGTAGAAATCTCCGCTACAAGCCGACTGGGGGAATCGGTGAAAAACCACAGCAAAGACGAGCAGATCGACGTCACCACTTCGAAGTAGTAAAGCCGACGGGATCGATCTATTCGTACTTATGTCACATCACTTTGAGAATTAAATAAATTAAATCGTATCAAATTAAAACATGGAGTCAGATAAATCATTACCTCGGACTTCAGCTTCAACCCATGGACATCATTTTTTAAAAAATGTATTATGCAATATTTGAAATGTCAGTTGACATCTTTCTGGTACAATAATATTATTACAAATATTTTTTTTTGTATAAAGTTTGGAGGGTCTAAAAACACATATTCTGTGTTCCCGGCCTTTTGATGAAAGTTTTTATAAAACACAGCGTATGTGTTACCGTCGGACCATAAAGAGTTAATCAAGATATTGAGCCGAAAATTTAATTACTTGAACTTCATATCATCATATAACATGGTCTGTCTCTTTTGAATGTTGAATTTAAAAAAATTATATAGAAGGCTTGTCTGTGAATTTCAAGGTTATTAGCCGTTGGGTCACTATGAGAGGCCATAATTTTTATTATCCATAACTTGTAGTTTACTAAGGAGATGTAATATCTTTAAATTATTTAATTTAACGGTGGAGACTGCAACGAGAAGGAGTCGACTAATTGATCCATAGACAAAGTCAGAGTAGGGAAGAGGCTGTCGAGGCCTGTTGAGTTACCAATAGGAATGTTCGAAGAGTAAAATTAATCCATAAAATTTAAACAAGTTTCATGCTTTTATAAAAACATTTTTATTGTTACATTAATAACATAATCCAAACAGGATAAAATAAATGGAGGTACATATATCGTTTCCATATTAAGTTAATAAAAATATTACATTTTGAAAAATATATTATTAAAAACTTCACTGCAAACCACACATCAGGATTTAGTTTTTTTTTTTGAGATTATTTATGACACCTGAAAAATAAACAACAAAATATTATCAAAATGTAGGCAATATAAAAATGGATCACACATACTACTAACTTTATTATCCACTTCAATGTACATAAGAGGTGCAATAACTATTATGCTCATGAGCATTATATGCTAATTATAAATTTGTCGATTCAAATTAAAATTAAATAAAAGAATTTTAAGTCAAACAATAATAAAATATTTAAGGGACATGATATGTAATTAAAATCAAATTTTATGGCCAGGTAATGAGGTAGATTAGATTATACATTATTCTTATAAATTATTTTCGCAAATAGGGCAATTAATTCGATGAGTTTTCAATTTATGCGTATTAACTTCATTTACCTAAATATTTCTCCACTTCCTATCCATCGGCTGATTTTAAAAATCCCCATACGTGGCCTAAAAAGGCAAACAAAATGCAAAATACATTATAACAATGTATGCACATCTTACATATTTATTTTGTTAATTATTGGCTCTAGAATGCCGCTATAGCAGAGGTGTCAATGTTTGATATATAACACTGGATTGGAATCGCTATGGCAGCAGAATAAATTCCCGAATCGTAGCTACAGATATTATTTAATATGTTTCTCTGCTTTAATGGCATTCCCTGCAGAGTTAATTAAATAGTGTTTATTATATAAAAGAAAATACATACTTTTTTGACAGAATCTGTCAGACATCAATAGTCGTCTCCTCTCGAAACAACTTCCTTGCATGTAGGTCTCAATATGATGGTGTGTTCATATTGTGCTGTGTAGCAACCTTTAATGTCGCACAACGGAGGATATGCATTGACAATTTCCTTGTCGCAGAGATCCTTCAAAGCCATTTGGTATTTAGTAGCGCCAGCGCGATCCAGCCAACGTTTACAGAAGGCCAATGTACCAAAGTTTTGATTAATTAACTTGAGAAGGCTTTTCGAAGACTGTAATCTATAAAAAAATATTAAAAGACTAATGTTAGTTTATCCGGAAAATTGGGATATATTTATGATGGTACTTTTGGACCCTCAGTCATGTTGTGTTCGTAAACTTCTCAAAAACGCAGTTTATTGATTAAAATCTATTTTTTTTAAACCATTTTGCAAGTGGTGGCATTTATTTTCGGTATGAAACATTTATTCCCTTTTTTATAGTTTACCATTTCTCGAAGAGAGAAAATGAAAATGTAGCAACCAGTAATATTTGTGATTAACCAGGCGATGTTTTACAGGTATGGACGTGTCCGAGATGGTTTCACAAGTTTCAATCAGGAAATTCTGACGATTTCTGAAAACAACCTAGAGCTAGAAGACCGAAAATTGTGAATGAAAATCGAGGATATCTAGTTCAAGTGAGCATGAACACATTCACAGGGAAAATGGATGCTGCATGAATTGTGCAGAGAACGGCACATATTTATTGCAACCAGCTGGATAGGGTGAATGCTGCATTGTAAAAGCCACCTCGCACTTATGAATCGAAGTCAAGTATTTCTGCATCACGACAATGAGCGTCCACATGAGTCGAAAATCACGAAAGAAAAAATTAAATCGTTACGATGGAAAACAATTCGATATCCTCCGTACTCTAGCAGATTTTTCAGGCGGTTACAATACTTTTTAGATGGCAAAAAATTGACGAGGTGAGAGGAGGGACTTACCGAATATTTTAATTCAAACCCGACATAATTTTACGTAAGGCGGATCAAAAAATTTACAGAAAGGTGAAGATATGTTTCAAATATTTTATATTAATAATTAATAAAAAAAAGTTTTTCTGGAAAATTACTTCTATCATTAAAAATATTACATTACTCTCCGAATAATATGTAGGATATAAATTATTATTTCATATTTTCTTTATATTATTACCTCAACGGGACATAAGGCTTATCAAAGTCTTTCATATAATGGCTGCAGTCCATATCATCATGCACTTGACCCCTACCGGTCGAACCGAAAGTCTCGATTGCATAAAACTCATCTTCTTCCATCCTAGTTGTCTCACCTCCCTTCACTATGGGGACAGTCTTTCCGGCGTGAATGCCTAAAATATAATTATATATTTATTAGCAAAACATATTTATTAAAAAAATGAAAATATAATGTGAAAAATAAAACTCACGATAAGGGCTAATGGAATGACCATTCAAATTACGTATGGCTTTTACTTGATAGGTTTTACCATCCAATTCAACTTCGTACGACTCCATAACTTCCTGAATAGCTTCACCGACATCACATAGTCTCACATCGATACCGGCACATCGAATGCCAGTATCAGTCGCTTCTTTGACGGCTTCGAGAAGTTTATCGTAACGCGGATTAAACGCCAAAGTGAACGCACAGTCAATTATGTGTCCGTTTATGTGGGTACCGAAATCAATTTTAACAACATCGTCATACTCCAAAACAGTGGGGTCGCCTGTAAATATAAAATTATTATTAATAATCGCAAATAGACAATAAATAATAGCAGAGTATTTCAATTACCGGCATTGGGAGTATAATGAGCAGCACAATGATTACGAGAACAGCCCGTTGGAAAAGCAAGACCTGCCGATAGACCGTTTTCTCCGATCAATTTACGTGCAGTGTTTTCTAATTCTTCGCATATAGAAATCATCGTCATGCCTGGCTTCACCCAATTCTTGATATATTGACGTGTCTAAACAAAATAAATTGCAAATAAATATATATTAATAGAATAGGATTTAATACAATTAAATTTAAAAGTAAGACCTGTCTGTGAGCTTCAGCCGCATGCCGAATCTCGTTATAAACGTCATTATGCATACGATCGATAGCACGTTTTTCTTCGCTCGAAAAACGGTTCTTGGCGGTTTGATCATCTATTCCCTCGGCAGATCCGTGATCCATAATTTGTCCGATTGGATATACCCCTATTGAATAAATATTACGATGTACAATATAGCTATATACATATTTTTATAATTTCTCCGTTTTAATTGTGCAATGACAATAAAATAGAAATTGATCAATTGATAATTTACCGGTTGGGAATTGTTCTGCGATTGGAACTGAAGGCGGTCCATTTGGATCCTTCTTTGCAGCGGCTTTAGCTGCTTTGCTCTTGTGCTTTTTCTTCTTTTTTTTGGTTTCAGTCGCTTCCTCTGCATTTTCACCATTTTCAAGGTCAACGACATCCAATTTTTCGGCTATTTCTTCACCAACCTCTCCTGGTTTTTTAACCTCTTCTGGTTTTTTAACCTCTTCTGTATTTTCAACCGCGTCTACAGCTAATGAAACGATTATAAAAAAACATTATTAATTACTTTTTCACAATAATGCATCTTTTAAATATATAAAAATACAATTCCAACTGAATTGGAATCCAAGTTAATTCCATTTGAATTTGATTTAAAGAAATTGTGGCAAGTTTGTTATAAATATAAATATTTGATCAAGAATTGTTTATAATTATATCTAGTAAACCAGTTTGCGATTTTTTAACGAACTACGACGCGATTAGCGGAAGGCGTGATGGGCGTTGGAGGTTAGGTTGACATTTACCGCCGGCTGCATTCTTCTTCTTCTTCCTGCGCTTCTTCTTCTTGTCGGGTTCGGCGGGGTCGGCAAGCTCGACATCCTCACGTTCAGGCTCTGCCGGCGCCGACATGAGGTTGCTGCTATCACGGCAAGGCGACAAAACCGGCGCGACACTGGCAACACTGAACCGTAAGCATATAAAAATGGCAATTTTAAAACCCCACTTTTATCATATTACTTTAATTATGATTGATTATCTTGTACAATATTAATACGAGCCTTTCAATTATATTATTAAAAATAACAGACGCAATCAATTTTGAGAAAATAACTTGGCTTACTTTTTAAAATATATATATATATATATATATTTATGGTATTTCTAAATATTTTTAAAATGCCGTGAAAAGCAGTATACGATGCATTTTATCAGATAGTTTTCTGGTGTTAAATTAGTTACTAAAAAAGGTAGAATTCTCTTAACACTTTAACCGCTATGGTCATCCTGGTGTGACAATTTTAAATTCACGGCACACGTTATCGACACGTGCAGCTAAAAGTTATTTGGATATTGGTTATGTTATTATTGATATTTCATATTGGTTCATTTAATAATATTTAAACTCCGTAAGTATCGTAAGTAAATTCTTAGAGTTAAAAAGCTTTAGCTATATATTTGCATTTGCAAATTTATTGATTAAATGGATTAATTTTGACGTTGTCAATTATAATTTTAGGGTTTTATGGTAATATAATAATTAAAAGAAATATATTTTAAACGGGTAAATTTCTCATGACATCTCTAAAATTGTGTATATTGATTTTCGTATAGGTAGGCATAAAAATAGTCGAACGCATTTTATTTATTTATTTTATTATCAACAAAAATGATAATTCAATATAATGAAAATTATTACAAGACAGACTTTCACAATACAATGTACATATTACGTATTTTGTATATACAAATGGAAAAGATAAAATGATCATAAACATGGCAAATAAAAATAAACGACTCTATTCAGTATTATCTATTTTTTGTATAATAGTAAAAATTGTTTTATTGTATAAACAATCGATCTGTCTTAATTTTTTCATATTTTATTAGAATTATAAAATAAGTCTAATTTTGAATACAGAGCAATACATATATATTTATAAATGTATAGGGGGCAAATTACACTGCTCATAATTTAATTAAATATTAAAAATATATAAAAGGAAACATCAGACCGTACATGAAATAGTGAGGGTACGATATTCAAATAAAATACTATAAAAAAATAATAGAAATGGGTATAATTAGCAGTATTGAGGGAGTATACATATTAAACATGATACCGTTTATTATGTATAATATGTACTTCGAAACGATTAAGGAATTTGAACGTTGTACATACATATAAAATAAATGAGGATTATAACATTATATTTATTAACCTACGTATTTAATAATAGTTATAAATTTTTATTTTCACAGTCATTTGGTTTACTAGGAGTGCAATTATCACTATTAAAATAATATCCTAAGTCACAAATAAATATCAGGTTTAATACTTTCGTCACATCTACACTCGGTGAACACATATGGAACGTCCTACAATTTTTATCTGGATAAAATTTGTGATATTTCTTGTCTTTACACGAAAATTTGCAATTTTCACAGTCATTTTCTAATAAATTTACTACGTTAACCGACACTAGGCGATATCGCTTGATAGCCTTCTGTGTTGTATTGTTCAATACAACGCTTGGGGTTGTATTCTCTATTTTCACTAAGTCCAACGTCGTCCTCCCTACGTAACTGTTGGTAGTCAGTTCACTGTTGATGATATTCTTTTCATCCACACTATTGGACGTGCTAATATTTTTGTAAAAATACTTATTCACTACCACCGGCGTTGACACGGGAATGTCCGACGATTTGCTAACTTGCGATTTGACATTTTCTTCGATTTTAGGAACGGACGGTTCTTGATACACCAACGGTTCGTAATTATCGTCGACATAATCCGGTGGAACCCACGGAGTGGATTGGTCCACCATCGCCGCCGACGTCGTCGACGTCTCCATCACTGCGTCCAATGTCTTGTTGATTTGATTTATTGCCGAATGCGAGTACGTCGTCACTGAAATGAGTGGATCGTCGAACACGGTGGATACATTCGAAGTCGGCGTTATGACGCTCTCTGCCATGTTGTCATATTTGTATACCTTGATTATATAATGCCTTTTAGATCTGCTCTTGTCTTGTCTACTGCTGCGCTTATTTCTTCCATTTTTCAATCTGGGCACATCTAAAAAGAACGGATCTAACGCTACATCCGATTCTTTGTAATCGTCATAATTAGTTTGTATCAATGGTTTTACGGCGTGGACGATATTTCCTACGGAATAGTTGAGTTTCTTTCCGTTGCTATCGCTAACAGATGCACTTGCAGTTATGATGACGCTGGGAAGGCTCTTAGTATAGTTATTACCTCTCGTTGCCCATGCATTGTAATACGGAGTGCTCGTAGGAATCTTGGGCTCGTTGTTGGTCACAGGATTCGATTCGTATCGTTCCGATACAGACATAATCGCCTTACTCCTCTTCTTGTCGTAATTATTGTTCGTATAATCCTGTGGAACGTTCGGATTGATCTTTTCGAATTCATACTCTCTCTCGATAGATATTTCGTGCCTCTCCGACGGTTGATAATTTTGATTTAGTTTCAACTGTTGATTTTGTTTTGGGCTTTGATGAGGATGCGGTTGATTCGGATGACTCGGCTTAAATCCTTGAGGAGTCAAAGGAGGCTTTCTAAAGTTATAATACAGCGGTTGTTTGGTATGTTTCGGAGTGGAGAGGCCGGGATGGCCGGTGGGTGCTTGGATTTGACCGGTCGGAAGAGGAACTAGAGGAATCCTCTTCTGATTGTTGTAGTTTTGATAATTATTATACGATGGAGATTTGTCGACGTATGTTTTGGTGTTGCTTTGGCCGCTGCTATTCGGAAGATACGTTTTGCTCACCGGCGAATTTTGAATTCGCGTATTTTGAGTTTTTGTCAGATCGTTGTTGTAATTTCCTTTTCCGGTGTGCGTGGTTACGGTCACGTGAGAATTTTGGCCGTTGCTCGTATACGAATGCTGTTGAAAAGATATCGCGGGGGTTTTGAGCGCGAAGCTCTGTTTGTTGTGATGATAAATAAATTCCTCGGGGCTGAACACCTGCGAATTGTCATTGACAACCGTCGGCTTTAAGTCTTCTTCGCTGTCGTTTTCTTCATACTGATTATTATTATTATTATTTCCTAAAGGACGAGGAACTTGCGAATCGACATTGTAGCGATTGTATTGCTCTTTGGAACTTTCCGAGGACGTGTGATTTGAGACGTCTGCGCTCGTGTTATCGTCAATGACATCATATATGTCATCTTCGTCATCTACGTCAGTTTCGTGTTGATACTCGTGCAAAGTTGTTTGATAATATGTTGGTTTTGGCGTAGTGTGATAAGGCCGAGTCGTGGTCATCGTGGTGGGACGTGGGGTGGTCGTAGTTGTCGTAGTCGTCATTTTCGTTGTTTTGACGGTGGTTGTTGATGGTTCTTCGTACACGTCGCTGTAATCATCTTCGATATCATCTTCTGAATCTAAAACATTCAATAAATACATGAAAAATATATCAAAAATGGTATTAATTATTACGACACTATAATTACTCTCTATCGATTCTTCTTTGATGATTGGCGGTGCAGTGTTTCCATATAATTCTAAATTTAAGCTATAGAAACGTTCCGACTTGCTGCAATCAACTTCATCGACGCGTTCGCATACTCTCGTTTCCTAAAACGAACGCGATATATTAATGTTGATACAATTGTTGGTTTATAAACTGAAATAAATCGCATACTTGATCGAATACGGTGCCATTCAGGCATAGGAACTTTATGTCCATAGGCTCTTCGTGTTGTCCTATGGTGCAGACGTGGAACATCTGACAATCAGTTTCTAAATCAGCGTAGTAACCACCGATAACTTTTCCAGCGCAGGAAAAGTTTGTATCCGGTAGGTTATCAAAATCTAGGTACTAAAACAAAAAATAATTATCAAAAATATGTATTTTGTATTATATGATGCATAGTTCAATTTATAATTACCCCAGGTTCGGTACCGTATGAAATGCGAAACTCATTTTGAAAAATGAAAATTAGTAGCCATAACCAAACTGAAAAATAATATAAACAATATATTAAAAATGACGTAAATATTTACGTTATCGTGTTAGACTGGACCGTAGAGAGGATTACTATTCTACTACAATTAAATCCATTCTTCCGATATGGTAATTGTTAGAAGACACGCTATTGTTATTGCACATCAATATCCTGAGCTTGTGTGAGCTCAGGTTAACCGCTGATTAAATTGCAGTCAGAACAGGGCCACGATCTGAACTCTGATCTCCTATTACACAACGTGCTCTCCACATCTAGGAAGTGGATGTGTAATTGCCTGTTAAGATTCTTCAAATTTCGAAAATGACACAATTATCGGAAAATATCAAATGGATCATCCATGGGCAATCGATCATCTGCCATATGGCTGGGGTTTTGTTTGTGAGATGCCGTCGTATGAATTGATGCAATAACATGAAAGAGATGGAAATTGTATACTGAACTATTCAGGGTCTTAGAAAGTTTTTTCTGCATATAATCTCTGCCGCACAGCGATGTGATTAGAACATTAGAAGAAATTATTACGCAACCGCGATAATTCTTTTAATATACGTGATTTCTATACGGTATTATTGGGGTCCGCATACAATTTTTTGTTTGATGTACTATTGCGTAATGAAAATTACATTTTTATACGTTTGGTATTGACGTTGATCTTGTTAAGGATTATTTCATGGCTACATTCTTGACCCCCGCCATTCGAGGCGGATATAGTCAGGAATTTATTGCCCAACACACAAATCAATGTCCCTTATAAAACGTTCTGTTTATAATACAATGGGTATACTAATTCAACATGTTATATTATGATGGATAGAAAATAACATTATTCAATGATATATAGATATAAATACTGCAACATAAAATACGGGTCGATCAGGCCGAAAAAAATATTATATGTATATATTATTCTATTCAAGAAGATATAACCGTGTTTTGGTTAAAATAAGCCCTAGCATAATTTTCTACATTTTTTTAATAATATAAACTCAACAAATAAGTCCAAGTAAATTTTGTGGGACAAATAAAAATCGTATACAAATTAGTGTGTCGAATTCAGCATCCTCGCCGCTCTAGACAAATGAAAACATTTCTTGAAGAGAGGATGATAAGAAGTAATAAGAATCATTATTGACCAAATAATAATTCCCATGGCAACGGCTTCCTATCTCCAGACTCTAGGATATGTCAATACATAAGCCATACATAAACTACTTGCAAATATTAGAATGAAGAGAAATCAGCGAGGAAATTTTGTGAAGCTTAGACTGTAATAGGTAATGAATTAGTTGAATAATTATTAAAGAAAAATCATCGAGATCATCAATCGGAGCGGATATTCGATCTTTTATATTTAGTCTATCTTTTATATTTTCATTACCTGAAAATAAGAGATAATACGTATTTGACGCAAAAAAATATATAATACCGGATCTTGAAGAAAATTAGCCATTTCCATTCCAAGACAATGTAATGGAAGACAAGAGGTTTTTGATCCCCCGATGAAAATTCAATCAACGAGTTTGGATTAAGATCAGTAGCAGAATCAATTTTTACTCAAAAAATATAACAAATATTATAGATTATAGAATATCACTAATTCCAATATTACTGTAAATTCACCTTAACTTCGACTATACATTTTTGGTGTAAAAGATATCCACAGAATTTTAAAAGAATTAAATCAGGAAAGAAAAGAATAACTAAGTCAATAAAGTTTTATACAGATTGTTGTGAAAAAAGTTATCATCGGATAATAAAACGAATCTAAAATAATGCTAATTGGTTTATATCAAAGAAATTTCGCAAAGGCAAAAATGTAGCTAACAATCGATTTTACTAACGAAACTTATGGATTTTAGATGATCTCATAAATTTAATGAAAACATTCTTATCCAAATAACGTTTACATGAAGCTTCTAGCATGTGTCGTTTCTGTATGCGGTGAATAAGGAGTTGTCACACCAATGTGACAATAGCGGTTAAATGGTTAACCGAGATAATCAAATATTAAGATAAATTTAATTTGATGTATTTGTATTGTTTTATATTAACATATTTCATACATTTCTATATGTATTACTATACTTTTGAGAACCGATGTATTGAGTATTATATTTATTGTAAATAATAAACTATTATTTAAATAAAAATAGACGCTTAATAGAAATAACGACAAATTAGGACTCATACACGTATATATAAAATTTGATGATTAATTTCCGCTGATATTTCCATATTTTAAAGCAGTTTCATTCATAAGAAAGCTCTATACACATCACGATATCATGCTAATAATTGCAATGTCGTGACTCTAGTGCCAAAAATATACCATCAACAAAACCAAATATAGACCACAAATTTATGAATCCAGCTAGTAATAAAAACGAAACATGGTCACACCGGTTATATAATAGTTGAAAAATGCGTCGAATATAATCGGCGCCTACGGCGCCTTTCAATAACATAAATCTGGCGCCACATCTAAACACAGATGACGTATTAAAAAAAATATTTACCCTGCAGAGCTGACATCACGCGAGGCCCTAAACACTTCATACCAATGTTCGGCTTTTTGGGCCGCATCTGAAACAGAAGAAAAAAAATTAACTCAAATTTGCGTAATGTACGAAATTGTGCTCGACATTTTAAAATCATGACAGGATAGATAAGGCATGACAATGATATTTAATAAAACTTGACGATTTGTGCCGATCGAATGATAAAGCGTGTCAATCAGACACGGGCATGACCAACTGGACACGATTCGATTAATTTCCGCCCAGTCTATGCAAATACGTGTTCAATAATATAACGAATACGGAACCCCGTCGAATACCTCGATTCAACAATTTATTATTCCGCCGTCGACATATCCCGAACCCCGCAACGACCAATTTCCAAATGGGGATTGAAACGGCGTCCATTGTTTGGGATAGTGAGTAACATGTGCAAAATGCCGTGGGTGTTGAATGCCGAATGCCCTTTCGTAACAGCAGTTGCATTTTCGCATGCGATTTTATTAAGATGCACCAGTCATGAGCTGGAATTTTGATTGGTCTTCGTGTTCGCATAGTAGGCACACACATAATGAGTGTTGTAAGTGCGCAAGAGCGGATGTAACAATTGTTACATTAACACTATCGATTGTTATTCAACGTGTGGCCTATCTCGGTAAATTAACTCATTAGCGTTTGTGCCGTAGATTTGTGCAATATTACAGTGTGAAATCCTCATTAACCTTTTCGTGAATGTACGAAAAGGAAATTGATTTAATGGTGTGCTAGGAAGTTATTCTTAAAAATGAATAGTATCACTTACAGTTACAAACGATATGTTATGATAATGTAAGTTAACCGCCAGTGAGCTAAATTAGTACTCGGATAGTCGTAATCTATGAATTTTGGGAGTTTTTTTTAAGATACTAGCCAGGGGGTGATTGTGGCTTACATGACCCACCACCCTCGCATCTATATTGAACCTTTATATGCAGGGGCGTGCCGTCCATATGGCCCGATTGTTCGGCGCATACAGGCGCCGGAACATTAGGTGCGCCGAGAGGTGCTAATTGGGAAAGAAATGAAAATTATTTCATTAAACTTTCTTAAAATCGATTAAAACCCTAAGTATAAGGGACCCAATTAAAATTCTTCACACATGCGCCGGACACTATCGGCCACTGTTTATATTGGTGAGTGGCACTTGTAAGTTTGATTCTGACGTACTCAGACATTGGTAACCATATCGGATGCTTACCTTTTTATTGAAAGTTGGAAAATATGGAATCAATTTTGGGCTATAAAAAATACCTTTATGATACCTCAGCCACTATGTTCGTGGAATATACCCCCCGAAACTTATTCTTATTCCCGAAAATAAAAAAGAATATAAACGATGTTTTTCCAATTAATATTAATGAATTAATTTTGATTAAATGACACTCACTCGCTGAGTGTATGGACCTTACTAGACTCTCGAATGGTAGTCGAGGCCAAGGGAGTCAGGGTCTTGCAATGGCGTGAGGACTCCCCTTTTATGTCCATACCGCGGAGGCCCAACCCGTCTTGGTATGCAGTTTTTTATAAAGAGGTTTCCTTCTCTTGGTAATTGCTGGCATTGGACATGTATTTTCCACCATTGCTGGTATCGGATTTTAACCACCTTCCAGCCAAGTAGGATATAAATGTATATAACATGAAAATTTAGTATATTTTTTATAAAAACTGTAATAAAATGTTTATAGTACGTATTATGATTCAAAAAATTGTTAAAAAAATTAATATAATTTTAATGACAAACCGCAGTTAAATGTATAAATAAAATACTATTAATTATTGACGCGATTTATTTAATTTGGTAATTTTTGCTTTGAACCGGCAGTGAATCGATAACCATCTTACATGAAAAAATTAACTATAATAAAGATATATTTTGCGCCCGCTAATATGTAGAAACAGTAAATTTTCCCTTAAACATGAAAACTGAAATAAAAATAAAAATTTTATTTCAGTTATTCTCCTAAAAATCTTATTTTTAAAATTAACGTATTACTTAGACAAATGATTAACGATCCATGATTCCTTCGTCATACTGTTTGCATACTCTTTTTTAATTCGCTTTCAAAATTTTAAAATATAAATCCTTCAATTTCTAAGCATTCTAACTACTCACAGAAAACCGACTCCATTTCCAGAAAATTATCCCCGGGTTAATAAAAAATGAATCCACTCGGATCCTTTTAATCTCAGCGCTTTCCTCATCCCCATAAATAAAAATCCTGATAAATAAAAAACGCATGTAAATAAAATATAACAAGGGATTAAAACGCTATTTTCTGCACTCAATGAAAATACTCAACGAGTCTAATTATTTTTTTATATTATTATTTATATTTAAAGATTCAATATACACATATGTAAATTGTATTAAATAAAATACC
Source organism: Philopotamus ludificatus (assembly GCA_022495035.1). Taxonomy (NCBI): domain Eukaryota; kingdom Metazoa; phylum Arthropoda; class Insecta; order Trichoptera; family Philopotamidae; genus Philopotamus; species Philopotamus ludificatus. The sequence goes on along the minus strand of JAGXCT010037268.1, from coordinate 97,536 downwards.
TAACATTAAGTGGTTTTTCATTTCATTGTTATTAAATGTGTATAATATTCTAATTTTATTTGCATATTTATTTCATTTGAAAAAATGCAATCTTTACTAATGCCATATCATTTTAAACAATACTTATTTTTCAATAGGTGCTCGTGACAAAAAGTATAATCGAAATCGTATCTGATAGTCCTGGGGCATTGGCGGTTGAATGGCAAATTTTACTTTCATCCATCGTTCGATTTGTATGGATTGTTATGGATTTCGAGTCAAAATTTTAATTCAAGAAAAATGATATAGATCTACGATTCGATAATATCACGAATCCATTCCAATATTTTAATTTCAGATTGCGTATATTGTATGCACATGTGTCGATGTTTTTTTCGTCGTATAATCTTCAAACAATATGATTCTGCGTTGCACAAGATGGTATACGGAGATGGGTTACACTATTAATGAAGTTACCACACAGATATGTGGAGCAATTACCATTGAAAGTGGCAATGAAATTTGATTAAGAACTTTTATTATTTGTTGCGCAATTGCCAATCATTGGGCATTTGCATACGAGATTATCGATTGTTTTTTTATCCTCGGCGCGATTGTCTATCGGCAATGTTGAAAGAGTGGAGCACCACTTCCTCGTCTTGCGCACGGGTACAGGTGGTGACGACCACACATCGAATTACCACTCTGGTACTACGACCGGATCACGGTGTTCGACCTTGGTCGGAAACAATCAACCTGCGACAACAATGAGGAAACAAACAATTGCAGCGAAGACCGAGTTTTTTTTTCACAATTATCGATCGGGTATCCTGTATCGGATGAATTCGCCTTTCTAGCCAACCCAGTGTGGGTTTGCAATGACGACATTGATGTTGGCCATCGACAAACCAATAATTGTGATATGCGCGACATGTCGAAATCAATTATATCCAATTAAATCGAGACTTTCGCAGAAAATACATGTAATTAAATATTTTGTAGACAATAAAAAAAGATAAAAACACAAATTTTGTCTAATAAAAACATAGAATATATATTGCAAAACACGATAGTATTTTTAACATCGTATTTTTAACTTACATGGTAACTTACATTAACCAGTGTTAATGTAAGTTAACCGCGACTGAGCTAAGTTAGTAGCCGGGTCTGCCGAAAACTATAAATTCGTAGAATTCTTTATAACACTGACCAGAGGGAGGAAGAGACCCATTACCTCCGCATGTTTTATAAAATTATTTATTTAGGTAGGTTAACGTATTGGAATTAATTAATTTAATGCCATCTATCCCTCGTTATAAATAATTATAAAACAAATTATATAAATTTTAATCCACTTCTTAGACATCACCCGTGCTTTTGACAAGGTCTGGCACGAAGGTCTAATTTACAAATTAATAAAAGCCAATTTTCCTAGCCCATATATAAAATTAATTCAATCATTCCTAATAAACAGACAACTTAGTGTAAAAATTAATTCAGAATTTTCTTCTCCTCGTCCGATAAAGACAGGAGTTCCTCAAGGATCAAACTTACCAACTCTTCTCTTTTCGATATACACAAATGATATCCCAATACCAGACAATAAGCGTAATAACCTCCTAGCGCTATACGCAGACGACACTGCCATAATTAGCCGCAGTCACAGCCCAGAAACCATCAGCAAAAATCTACAAACTTATATCAACGAACTTCAAAAGTGGAGTGACAAATGGCTTATTACAATCAATCCGGGAAAAACCCAGGCAATTATTTTCACTAGAAAAAATAAATTAATTCTCCCTCAAATAAAAATTAACGACACTTATATACCTTGGAGCACCGAAGCGAAGTATCTCGGGGTAACTTTTGATAAAAAAAACTCTCTTGGAAAAAACATATAGAAAACGTAATTCAAAAATTAACCACAACAACGCGATCCTCCGTTCCTCTTATATGTAGAAAAAGCTCATTATCCCTTAAATTAAAAAAAGCTCATATACACCGCAATGAAAATGGGCAATTGCCTACAAACCTTGCTTTGTAAATAGACAAATGATGAATTTTAATCCAACTGAAATATTATTAAATATTAACCAGTGTCGTGGTTTAACACTGGGGGGAATATAAGGTAGACTCATTCCCCTTGCATATTTAGAATATTTAGAAGCTTTCTGTTATGCTATCTATCCATCGTAATCAAATAAAATAAATTAGGGGTACTCAGAATTATTGTCATATTTTACAAAACTGTTAATATTTACTCATGTAAAGTAATTTATATTATCTTGTGACCTTTTGCCATCTATTTATTAAATCATAAATACCTTTTTTATAAAACTCCCGTATTTTTTAAACAAAATAACTGGAAAGAACCGATTCTATCTCGTTCGTTGTTTTAATTTTTTTGTCTTTCAAAAAATGTTCCATCGATCGGAACCGATGATAATCCGAAGGTACCAGATCTGGAGACTATGGTGGATGCAATATAGTGTTTTACGGATTTTCACTAAATCTGATCTCTTTTGAAATAATGCCGCACTAAGTCTCAATACAACTCTGCTGTGATCGTTTGTCCATATTTCAACAATTCAAAATAAATTATTACTTTTGTATCCCAACAGATTTTTTTGGATGCAGTCCAGCTTTCGTGGTTGGAACTGCTTTTTGTCTAGGAGTTAACCACTGTTCTTCTTTGTAACGTTCAAGTAGAGAACACATTTCTTATCTCCAGTAAATAAATCTCGAAAAAACGGACGGTAATGCTCTTTTTCTTGCAATACTCTGCATATGTTAAGACGTTCCTTCTTGTTGCGGTCGGACAAATCATGCGAGACCCAAATACCTTGTGTTTGAATTTTTCCTATATTTTTTTATACATCTTTAAACAGTAGGCAAGGATACGCAGATCTTATTAGAAAATTAGCCGATAGTCATCCTTGATTTTGCTTTGATTTCAGTTTTCAAAGCATTCACTTGACTTGATCACTTTCATTCACTTGACTACACCGAACTCTTCCAGGTTTATTTTCCAATTATTATTTTTAAACCAACGTCGACATTCCCTTACATCAAACATGTCACCATAAATAGCACAAATATTTCTCTTGGCTTCACTGGCATTTTTTCATGTGAAACTGCATCAGCATGCAACTCCGCAAATGTTATTCTGAGGGACACACTTCTCCCATTTTCGTTAGACTTGGGAAAAGGTTTATTTTTTTTATCTCAAAACAATATTCGAATAATATACTGTTATGAAAAAATATAAACATGCGTCTTACCAGGATAACGCCCTAAAGATGACTGTTTGAAATTACGTTTCGAAAATACGATAATAATTATAATATAAATTTTTCGAATAACATTATGGATATAATTCTAAATTATTATCTATTAATCTCTTTTAATGGTTTACGAGGTGTGAAAATTATGTTTGGTATTGTAATTTATTTATTTGATCTTAGCAATTATTAACAATTATTTATTTTAGAAATCATCACGTAGACGTGTTTCATTTATTCATAACTATGTGATAATTGTCATAAAATGAATACTTTCTATTTTAATAAAAATATATTATATTCGGCTGTATAAATATCATATTAATAACTTCATATAATAAATACTATCACTTTTTATTATACCGTTTGTTATAATAACGAAGTTGATCTAAGAAACGTGCGAAATATTATGCAACCCCGTGTTTTGATGCTAAATTATGACAATTTCCAAATTGTCTACTTTTAAATTTAAAATATTGTATCATCACATGACAATGGAATTCCGTGAGACATTTCTTCTATTTTATATGCCATTTTTTTCACGAGCGTACCGTTTTTACAAAAAGTCATGAATAATTAATTGATATGCAAATCGAATAGCAAACGCAATGCTGGAAAATTTATTTCATAATTTCGTAAAAGTGAAAGTTTTACTCAATACACGGCATGTATCTATATCATGTGCGAGAAAATTAGATTTTTTTTTTGTCAATTGTCATCATGCAAAGGAAATGAAAAATAAAATCAGTTGATTAGACGGAGTGTGGTCGCTGAACGTATTTTCAGATCTTTACACACAATTATTTAAACATTAGACCCGATTGTTCAACATCCGTTAGATTGATTGAATATCGAATTACGCTTTTCCGTAGAAAGTACTTATCTAGCAAATGTTCAATTTCGGACATTGGATACGCAACTGATCACTTCTCGTTTTAATACACGTACCGCCTGCCAAAAATAAACAAAACCAACAAACAAACAAGTTCAATTATACATCGCGTGATATCGAGATACCATTATTGCGCAACCGTATAATATGGCAACTTAAGTATAGCATTAGATTTGGTTTTACGATAGTACGAAAAGCTATAAACAAACAAGAACACATTGTCGTTCGAAAAGGCTGTTGATTTCATTGAGGCATTGCACAACACGCGTACATGTTCGATTCTATAACGATTTTTTAAATAATCGAATACTTTCTATCATAAAAAAAATATTGTATAGAAAACGGATTATCCGCAGAGACCCCGATGATCGATACGGGACCTATAAAGGTTAAAATGGTGTAGGTTACTTGTGTAATAAACACATTCACATGGTGTTGCATTTAATACCTATTATACTGACATTATTATGGACTTTTTATATACTTATCTCTGACAAAAAAAAGTTGTGTTAAATTGCAATTGTGCAATAGCAAAAAGGTTCCCATGTACATATTTTCGGACCGATGAATTAATATTTTGTGTTATACTATCGGGCGGTAAGAGTGAAAGTGTATGGTCTCGTATTCAATTGAAATTATCGACGAAACACAATATTTCCGGCTTGATAAAAATCATGGGAATATCCGATACGATCTTGCAAAATTCATATTTTTTTTTGCGGCAAATTGTCAAATCTGATACTGTTATTTTTCTTTTGGCGAGATTTGTTCTTTGCAAAACACGTCCGTCTCGATGCCAATCTCGTGATCGGTGAAAACAAATAATTGTACGGATTCGTGATGTGTAACATGTAATCTTTGTGTATTAAATGGCGGACTCACTGACAATAAGTTGCTTCACATTTGCGTTTTCTCACCGAGTGAAATGTTGGCCAAACTGAAATACGTATTCAATTAATATTGCAAATTTATAAACGTCTGTAAAACAAATAACTCAATCAAGACGTCCACAATACATTATTATTGAGCGAACACGTACGAACGCATTGACCTCTTCAGGGTTATATCAGATTGCATCATTTTTTTTCAATGGAAATCGAAAGCCTTTCATACACGTAATTTTAGTTCGATATGAATCAAGATGTCCATTGTTCCCATAAAAAATAATACATAATGAAAGATTTCAAAATTCTGTTTCACTTTCCCCAATATACAATATATCGAGTATTGTGTCAGTTTAAAAAAAAATCGATGAATATTCAGACACCCCATTCTTCATTGTTCCAATACTACCAAAAAATACATAGTAAGATGTTAATCTTGATAATATGGAGAAACATTGTTGAAGAAAGTTTAAATAAATATTATAAATTATAATATCCCGCTTTTCTATGAACTTTAAAAAAACACATTTGAAGCTTTGAATTAAAATACTTGTCCTTAATATAAAATAATTGGTTTTCAATTTCTTTGCTTTTTTATGGTATGCTCTGACGAATATAGAGGACTTTACTCAACTCTTATTATCCCATGTTTCGTTGCTCTAGTTTGCTACTTTTAAATTTTATTCGATTCACAATACTGTGGACAATGAAGACATGAGATTCTTCAATAATTATTGATTGATTTCCGTGGATCTGACACAATTAGGGATTTCTATACATCATTATTGATTATTAGGACTGTCCTGCTTTAAGAATATCTCTTAATTTTCTATTGCTTGAATTAAAATTAGAATGCCTAATAATTTAAAAAAAAATATGTGGCCTTGCTGGCGATTAAACCTTGATGTATAGACAGCATACAATGTCTGATGTGTCCTCCGTCAGTTGACTGGGATTGAACATCTTATACTTACATAATAAAATCAAACTAATATAATATTATACAAGATTAAGAAAAAAAAAGAGAAATGGATTTAAAAAACACTAAGATGGATTTGAAAGCGATTCTTTTTGTATCTCCTCAATATTGGATAAACATCGTCTTTCGTCTTTTTTTTATACATCTTTAGTTATAAGTCGCAGGGAGTCGTGTCCAGTAAATACGAAAGCAAAAGCATCATTATGATGAATTTTTATTTAATCCTTATTTTCTAATTTTTCCACAAATAAAGAATCTCTGTGCAAGCGTGCAAAGACACATTTTTTTTATCAAACCTTGTAAATCAGGTCTGGAAAAACTACGCCCCGCGAAACTTTAATCGTATTTCTAAAATATTTACCTTTTATCTACCCTTTAATTTTTCTCTAAATATAATAGAATGAAACGTAACAGAATATAAATTATCCAGTGCAACAAGAAAAAAAAATGAAAGAGTTTGAATAAATTTAATTTAAATGTTAAAAGATGTAAAATAGTTTCAGTCGTCTTATTAACCTAGACGTGACAATGGGATCTATTTGGGACCACAAGTTTTTGATTTTTCTCGAATAACTATTTTAATATACATGAATCTATCTATCTCCTATGAATCAAAAACTTTTCGTATTTGTCTAAAGAATAATTATTATAATAAATCATTCATCTTTATTGTCCGCAATTGCGAAAAAAAATAAACAACGATATTCGCTTCTGTAGTCACGGGCGCGATGTTTTTCTCGCTCGCATCCGGTACGATGTACCAACTGCGAGTGAGACGTATACTAATGACACGCTCCGCGAAAATTTGGCGGGACACAATGAAGTGTGCGTGTCAAGCATATCATGGAATAACTATTTCTATTCTTAAAATAATCCCTTTTTTAAAAAAAAGTTAAGATATTAATAAAGATTTCATTAAATCTTGAGGTATATTTTCAATTATAAATAGACTCCTTTCGGATGACGCTGTTGGTTTCGAGCCATCGTGATTAATCGGTGAAATTATTACAACATCATATAAATACTTTATTATTAATGTATGCACATTAGTCGAAAGGTCTATGAAGGCTCTTTTCCACGAATCTCAGATTTCTACACTATCGATTAAAATCATGCGGGAAATGAGTCTGTAGCATTGCATTCTTCAGCGGTCTCTTCAACATTTTTCTTTCGGCCACTGGGTCACGGACGGACGGACGAACGGACGGACCCGACCTTCTCGCGGTCCATTGCAAAAAATCAGCTGTTTACAAATACAATTACAGAACCAATCGGCTCTCGAGTCGTATTGGTCAACGCGGGCTATACACACACAATTGGACAGAAAAAACCTAATTAGTCCACATTACGAACACCGATTTGAAAAAGTGCCACAAGCGGCGGCGATTTTCACTATCAGTCGTTGCCATCGGTCATATTGAAACGTATTGCTTTTAAATTATTTGAGGCAGTAACAATTAATCAAATGCCTCGAATTATGCAATTAATGAAATATATAGAACACGGCAGCTCATTAGCGTTCGCATCGATGTATCTGTTCCGATCAATTACATAAGTTTTTTTAAGTTCATGGAATACGCTATTATCAATGTGTAGCAAGTAAATTCGTAAGTAATTGAGTCATGTGGTAGTTATGATATAATTAACTTTACGGCGAGCGGCAGTGTAACGAGGCTTATCTGTGATCGCATATCGAATTCGTGGAAATGCTATTGGTATAGATATTTGGAACACTTGATTAAAATTGATACAGCGGATTAACGATAGTAATAATTATTATTAAATAACTTAGAACAAACAGGACACGCTGTGCTACTAAATATAGTAGAAATTACGAATGCAAGTCAAAAATTGTACACAATCAAACCCAACATTTACAATTACAACAGGTACAAAAGTTAAGAGGTGTTCATATAATCCCAGCATTTTTTTTGCTTGTAACTGATAAATAATATCTGTTTCAAAATTGTCTTTTTATATAAAGGATACTTTTACGAAAGGGGAAGATTCTCTCGAAGAAGTTCGACTAACTCAAAAGTAGTTTTCGTTAATCTTTATTAATAAAGATTATTTAGCAAAAAATTTTAACCACGTTTTTTTTTAATTATTTATAAAAAAATACTTTTATTCAATAGCATATGAGATCAAACTCAATAGATGTTTCTTATTCATTTTACCAATGAAAATCTTTTTTTATATATTCGTAAAGTATAATTAATGAGATAAGAACGTAGATTCGACCAAAAATATCAGAGTGGAAAAGGTTAACCGATCAACCACTGAACGAACGGCCTTCGAAATCAGATAACGACAAATTAAAAGTCATAATTGACACCGTGTTTCAACATGTATTGCTTTGAGTGCGAGACAAAAATACCATCTTTTTTTGCATTGATTGATAAATGGAGATGAGAAATAGGTAGCGTAAAATAACGTAACAAGAAAAAGATATTGGGATATATCTAGACAAGCCCCATTAACAACTTTAAAGACTGAAATTCAAAAAAAAGTAATGCTTTGTGTTTGGTGGGATTGCAAGTGTATTGTGTATTTCGAACTCTTAGAACATAATCAAACACTTATAGCGGTATGATATTGTCAACAATTAACATCCTCCTCGAAAAAATATAAACCAGAATTGGAAACAGAAAAGGGGTTGTTATCAAGCACCCACCATTTTCTCCAGATCTTGCTCCTTCTGATTATCATACATTTAGATCACTACAATTACTTTGATTCAATAAAACAGGTAAAAATATCCCTTAATACATTATTTCTCCAATTGTATTAATAAGTTGATAGAAAGGTGTAAGAATGTTATAAGAATCAATGGAGATTGTTTAATTAATCAAATCAATAAAAAAAAACTTGATAAATTGTTTTTATTTCATTCGAAAGACATCGAAAGAAGTTTTGATGCCGAAAAGGCATTACAATCTTTATATAAACCTAAATGTTCTATTTTTAGTGTAATATTTGTAAAAATCAAGAATAATTAATACCAAAATCGTTTGAATAGTATACCAGTCTAAAATTATTATTTTTTTCTAAAAAAATATGTCTTCTAAAATCTCACTTAATTAAGTAAATGACAAACATAGTTTCGATTTATGATTATCAAGTAAACCGCCACTGAACGCAGATATTATTTAGATTGGTGAACATTACTAATAATTCTGAGTAATATTGGTCATCGGAGAACTGGGGTGGAGGCCCACGACCTCAATTAAAAAAAAACAAAATATAAGCTGACAGGGGGTCAGAAAAGCTCTTCAGTACAAATTCATTACATTCACTAAAAATATAGCAGGTGTTGTAGAATTCAAATACATTATCTTTGAATTTATTTTGTCTGATAAGATTTTTTCAGATAGTTCCGTTATCCCCTTTTTAACGATTAACAGCAAAAATTGTTAGAACCTACCATATTTCTAAAAAAAAATCGGGAACAGGCTGCTGAAATACGAAACTGTCCTCGAAAATGTAGGACACCGTATCCATAATGAGAATCCTTAAATATCACAGGGATTCAGAATATCTATTCTATATTAGCGTAGTCACCAGGTTGATCATTGGAAAAACTATCGAAATGAATGACATCCCGCTAATATACCATTCCAATTGATGGTCATCAACCCTTATAAACAAACCAAACCTAAAAACATTTAATCAACTGATTCAATTTATGTGAAGCGTTCTAGAAAAGGCCAGATTAAATTTGTTTTAAATTATTGTCAACAAAATCCCGTATTTATTATATACAGTTGACACAAAATACACAGAGTTGACTAAAAACCCATAAAAAATTCGATAAATTCTTAATGAAATAATGCACCCCTCGAAAAATATGTACATGTATGTGTATATGTATCTTTATGTGCATATGTATATCTGGTTTCTAATGGATTTCTCACCACAGAACCAGTATGCCGTGGGAAGGAAACCCTAAACTGTTAATTTAATTATAAAATTCGACTATAGATTCAATAGTGCTTGTCAAGAGAAATAAAATATCTTACAATATTAATTTCGAAGAACCAAAAATATATAAATGTTTATGATATAAAATCAGGATGACAGATAATATGCTTTACCAAGTTAAAATATAGTTTTTTAGGTCATCTATAGTAGGGGCCAAGTAAATCTTTTTATAGATTAATTAAAATTACGCATTTTCTACAAATGACTTTAAAAAAATCTACAGTACGCGTGTACACAGCTATAACACGGAATTGATCGAGTGAAATGTATATGTTAAAATCTGAAGAAGTAGTATATAGTATAAAAAACAATAAAAAGTAATTAATTACCATTAACTCCTACGCCGTGCTCGATTTCGTCTGAGAGAACGTACTTCGGATTGAATAATATTGATATTAACATGTAATATCAATGATTAATAAATATCTTCCGACATTAGTAAACGTGTTATTTTTTTATAATTTTCTTTAAAAGCACCTTGTACACCATATCAATCACTGACCTTTTAATGATACATCATTTTGAACTATGTTTCCTAACATAAATTTTCGCAACCCGGGCCATATATCAAAAGCTAACACATTATCACACTGTTTCGATCAATAATTGTACATAATTCGGATGATCTTTCGTTTTAACATCATTAACACTTTCATAATACGTTTTTTCCATACAATTTATTTTCTATTAAACGAGATCATTTAGTCACACGCATGACAATACGAACACGACGTCGACTACATGAAAAGTGACAAAATTATCAATAAATCAAATCTGACTAGAGTTGCGTAATACGAGTGATCGTAATTTTGCGGTTTGGGCAGAAAAAAATTGCAGTTGCAAAAAAAATCAGTAATTGCCGTGATTTAAAATTTTAAAATTGACGGACGCGTGCAAATGAAAAGTTGTGAAAATTACGGCAGATGTACATACATGCACACATATATTTTTCAAATAATTATAAGATTGATAATTATACTCTTCAAGGTTTAATATATTTCTAATTGACAGGATTGACATTTAATTTAACATTTAATATCGCAAATTAACTTGCAACTAATTACTGTGATTAGCCATTCAGAAAAAATCTATCAATTTTCCATATCCCTATTTAGAAAGGATTAACCTTAAAAAATCAATATTTAATGAGAATAGCACAGTGGATACTGAAGCGATTAATACGAATGTGGACCACCCATAATGGTTTTAGATAATGCAATAATAGAAGTCGTGCTGAATAAACACATGTGCAGAATATTGTTAATGGTAAAATATTACTAGCCACTATATTTATGTATTGCATACCATTTGTTTCTATTAAATTTCTTATATGTAAATACAGAACTAGAAATTATTGGCTATATGAGATAATGTCACATGTTGACCAACCTCGTAAGATTAATTGAATACCCTAATTGTTTCTACCATATGTGTATGATATTCTTAAATTGTATAATTTTACAATTACAGTAGATTCCGCTTAATTGGAACATGCCAGGATTAAAACTTTTGTCAAAAAGAAAAGTTTAGAGTAAAGTTAAAAAAAAATGTATTTCTGAACCTAAATGAATTATTAAAAAGGTACAATAAAATAATAAAGTGTAATTATATTAGAGGTAATCAGAATGCAATTTCCCATGAAAAAAATACCAATGAAGTCACCTGAAATATTTATGCTATCTATGGTGACATACTTGATGTAAAGGGATGCCAACGTTGGTTTAAAAATAATAATTGAAAAATAACTGAAAGAGCGTTATCAACCGATTGAAGTGGCTTTGAAAATTGAAATTAAAGTAAAATCAACGATGACTATGGCCGAATTATCTAATAAGATCGGTGTATCCTAGTCTATTATTCAAAAATATAGTAATAAATTAAAGACAAGGTGTATTTAATGTTGAGCCAGATCTAGTGAAAATCCATAAAATAATCCTGAAGCACGATAACGCCGGTCCTTATGTGGCTGAGTTAATGAGTAAAAAAAAATAATAACCTCGGTTGAGACATTATATGTATTACACATCCAACATATTCACCAGATTTGGCGTCTTTGGATTTGTTCTGAAAGGCAAAAAAATAAAACAGCGAACGAACAGAATCAAAATAGAAACCGTTCAGGGTATTTTAATTTAAAACCCCATGAGTTTTAGAAAAAAAGGATTTATGATTTAATAAATAGATGACTGAGTCAAAGATATAAATTACTTGGTATGAATACATTTTAATAAACAGTTAAAAATTATAGATTTAGTTTCATTAATAAAATACAACATTTATTTACGGTGAAAAACTATGAATAAACAAAATAATCAAAATTTCTAACAAAACTACTGATATCTTTCACATTTAATTTTTCTCGATACAAAATGTTCAAATTAAGTGAGGATGTGTATTAACATTTCGATTTCTAACCCACGTAAATTTGGCTTAAGTCGTAGATTAATTGATCTGATAATATTTATGATTTCAATATTCCTCTCAAAAAATTCTAAATAATTATTTAACAATAAAATCATGTTGAATTTGAAATATTAAATATACTGCCCCAATGAAACGGAATCGTTTTCCATATAACCAAAACAAGTTACTATTAGTTTCTCTATTTGGTAAATGTTCCTTGGAATTTGCCCCAAATAAACGACATCCTAATTACCGGAATCTACCGTATTGTAATATGTAAACCAATTCAAAAATGCGACAAATCGATTGCGTTACAAATATGGCAACATTTATATCGCCGTTACAAAATGTAATATTTTTTTTATTATTTATTGTACACCATAAAACTTACATTTATATCCGAAATAAGTATTCGGCTTTCAAAATATATGTTTTCAATCGCATATTTGTATTTTTTTCAATATAACGATCGGTAATAAATAATTTTTGTCCACTGTCAACACCGACGTTATTTTTTCCAGCTGGCCACAAGCGTTGCAAAACCGCTCTTATAGGTCACACATTTCCCGCGAACGTTCCCGTACACTCTAAACAAAATCTTAATTAATTGATCTTCTGCTTTTCGCAACACGTCCGGTCATTTATCTCGTACGAGATCAGTGCCGATAATTCGTATTATCTCTTTCTAGCGCCGTGCGAAAAATGAGAGACATTATTATAATCCACACGCATAAATTCGTACGAGACGTATAAATGGTATTTTTACAATAATTATGAAAATATTGAGGCATCAATTTTCCATGGCCTCGCATGTCAAGAGGAGTTAATTAGAAAACGAATAGAATTTTTAATGAAGAGATCGTCAAAGAATTTAAACAGACATTGCATTGTGCGCAACGGCCATTTTTTTTTTTGAGATACTTTGTTTACATCTTGATGCCGGAGTATGCAAAGATCGTCCTTGTTACGCGCAGTAGTTTTTCGCTAAATAATTGTTATTTCTCGCGTATATTCATATCAAACGATAAGATTCCGTGTTATTTGTTTTTTCTGTCGACATTATCACCTTGGATAAGGATGGAAGTGGATACCTTGAATCGAAATCCGGCGAATCGAAAGATGTGCATGGTCTGATGATCGAGATATTAACTGCTGAATTGTCAAGGATAATTTATTTAAATTCTAACATCGAGAGTGATTTACTGTTTTATAACGCTCGTAAAAATAATTCACTAACACCAAGTCAACCGGTTCTCCGTTATCAAAGATGGTATCTGAGAGCGGGATTACACTTGGGGTCAGCGGTTCATTAGCTAACGCTTATGTAGATTATCTTGTTAGCAATTTAATGACATTCTTTTACAAATACGTGTTAAACGGTCCGGATAAGATTATTTAATTCCGTATGCAAATATTCGGAGACGTATAATAATTTTTATATATCGAACGTGATTTATTGGCACATAATGAATTTTTAATAAAAGAGAAAATGTATTCATTGATCTTGTTTATTCATTACTTTCCAATTTTTTTTATTATACAAGGTTAATAACAGTTAAAATTTAATTCGAAAATCATAATGACACGGGATTTTGAGTGCTATTGACCTTACAATACATTATTTCAATGTCAATCCGAATTTTAGAGTGAGAGGAGAATTAAAATAATTATTTGTGAAATTTAATATTAAGTTCTATTCACGTGCTCCAACCATTGAACTATCCGTAAATGGAATGATAGTAAAAATATATATAGCACGCGTTGGGAAATTGATTTTTTTTCTTCATTCACTAGAGAAGAGTCAATGCCTTGACCAAATTACGGACGAATGTTTATTTACTCATTTATCCATAAAGCGTTTCGATACAAAAAAAATATCGTTACAATCTCGGTCAAAGTCTTTTCTATTATATAAATCGTTATCAAGTGTAAAATTTTGTCAATTTGCATCGCACGCAAATAAAACTTTCATATATCAGGATGATGAATGCAAACACAAAGCGTGATGATGTCCGTGTGAACCTATCGACGATATTACGTACAAGACGATTCATTTTCCTCTGATATAATCGATGAATCAACCGACACTTTTGGCTATTGTATAATATCGAGTATATGGGACGTTCTGTTAGCGGGACAAAGTCGTGACCGGTCTGTATTAATTTTGGGTCCATTCAAAAAGTTTGCCGCGCTTTTAAAGGTCGCACAATTTGACCCACAGCGCCGCGGTAAATCATTAATTATTTACATCTGGAGGCTAATTGATTCGTAGTTGTTCACCTTTAATCATTCCCCGCATAACATATGACATATCTTGATCGGTGGTGGTACACACAGCGCGACGGTGTTGCACGAAGAGGTCCCCGAGGTCAATTTCCGCATTATGCGGGGAATCAAATGAGAATATTTTTTTTGAGGTATCGATTCCCGCACTAAACAGCTATAAATCATTCGTTTCATATTTAAATTGACGTTTAAATTGTGTGACGAATCCTAATCAGTATCGTAATACATCATTTGGAATGAATGAGGAAAAAGCGTTTTGGCCGTAATGGAAAATTATTGAATTATTAACTGAGTGACACACATTTAAGAAATAAATAGTATTTTTCATTCGATGGCTTTTAATTAAATAAATATTTTGCGGGAGACGAATAATCACAACTTTGACATTTCGCAATTTGATTTATTACCAAAGTGTTGATAATTGATTTTTTTCATAGTTTATGTTGAATTGCACAATAAAATGTATTATTCTGATCAGAAGCACGAAACTTAATGATTTAATACGCCATAT
Source organism: Philopotamus ludificatus (assembly GCA_022495035.1). NCBI lineage: Eukaryota > Metazoa > Arthropoda > Insecta > Trichoptera > Philopotamidae > Philopotamus > Philopotamus ludificatus. The sequence goes on along the minus strand of JAGXCT010037268.1, from coordinate 82,340 downwards.
AATCTTTCAATTTTAATTTAGTGCCTCATATTTTTATTTAATTTTGAAAATACTTGATGATAATGACAAATAAAATTGTAAATAATATTTAAAATACCAAATAATAAATATTTTTGAAATAAATAAAATATAAAGTAATTTTTATCGTCATGCAGTCCTCTCTATATTCTAAGAAAGATATTATTGAGCTTATTAACCTAGCCTTGCCGATGGATTATATTGGATACCCCAAGTTTTTGATTTTTCTTAAACTTACATGACATTACCGAGATCGTTATCATTCACTCATAATATTGATTAGATTAGTGATGATAATGTTTATCTGGAAAAAGGTTTTTATTTTAATTTTCTTGGAACAAATTGATGCTCATTTTATTTATATATGAAATTTTACATCAAAACAATTTTATTATTTATTACATTCGAACCATTAATTTTCGGTTCGGTTTTCGTTCCGGTTCATATAAAAAAAAATATTTCTTCTGTTGCGGTTTTTCAGGAAATGATTGGGTTCTAGGTTAAACTGTTGTTTATTAAAAAATATAATAAACTATTAAAAAATATATATTAAAAATTATAATAAACCGACTTGAACCGTTATTTTTCCTAGCTTTCGTTCCGATACAGAAAACAATTTTTTGCGGTTTTGATTTTCGATTCACTTTCGATTAGAAGCTCTGATAAAAACATTTAAAAAATAATTACTAGGAGTTGAACAAAAAACCCAAAATAATTTATTTATAATATCATTAATATTTATGAAAAAATAATGGTTCGAAATAGTCAAATGGCCGTGATTATAAAGACTGTAGTCAAATTTATTTTGGTTTGATTTGAGTTCACAAATTTTTTACATACTTCTTTCAATATTAGACCCAAAATTTTATTGCCAATCTCAGTATAACAAATAAATTTATGTCTACCTCAATTCAACATGGTCCATCATTTTTACGGTAATTCAATAAATATCTATGAAAAAAAAAATTAATCAACTCTAGAATCTTCTCTTTACCTTCACAACCCTCACTTTCGTCGACTTTTTAAATGAAAAAACAAGTAAATTTATGTTTTCCAGAAATATGAAAAGGACTCATCCTAAACAATCTTTTCTAAACGATTTTTTTACATTTGAAATCGAATTAAGTACAATAAATTATAGTTTTTATTTAGTTATAACTGAATAAATAGGTATAATTCAGATTTAATTATAAATTGGTAAATTAACGCAGCCTCTTAACAAAAAAAGTTTCAACTCCCCTGTATTAGATAAACACTGATTTTTATGATCTTTGTGATGAATGGCGTGTTTATAATCCACATATAAAGCGTATTAAACATAAATAAAATCATCCGATAATGCAATATAAACACAAAACAAAAATGTTTAATTAAAAAAATATCGCAATAATCCTCCGCGGGCATATTATATCAAAAGCGAAATGGCGCGTCTCGGTTGAGTAATATCAACAAAAAAATATATAATATTTAATTGAAGCCAGAAGAGAATCAAAGTTAAACTTTTGATATGCAACATTTTCACTATGATTTTTTGTTTTGTTTTTGCGTACGACCGTTTGACCATTTCGCAATTGTTTTCTCGTGAAGAGTTATTGATTTACTAGATGACAAGAGCATAATAGGCACAAATAACTTTCTCGTTGTACATAGAATTCATCAATGGGAAAAACACACGGCAATACATTTTTCACGTGTATTGAAATGTCTTACATGTGTCGATTGTCTTATATCATACGGCGATAATTCATTCGTTTTTCTCCAACAAACCATAATTAAAAAACGGGCCTAATAAATATATGACAAATTGAATCAGGGTCGTGTTAATAATTATGCAGACATCGTATTTGTTTGCGGGGCCCTAGGGCGTTATAAAACTTTAAGATACATAATATCAATCGATGATTCATAATTGCATCATAATTACTGGCTTAAACGTTCAAAATATGTTTTAAAATAATCTCAGCCTCCGGCCACATACATGAATAAGACATTCGAATGATTTAAAATAATATTCACAAACCTTTAATGCGTTAAGATGTCAATTTTTGAAAGATGTGACGTCCATTTCAGCTAGTAAGCGAAGCCAAATCTTGAATAAAGGAAAACATTAGGTAATATTTTGTATAGAAAAAAATAGATATATATAAAATAGCAGTTGAACGTCAAAATATTATATTTGAATTTGAATTAATCAATGTGTGAATATTATTAAAATATGTTAAAATTAATCTTAATTTGATTTGTTATATAAAAAAAAATATGGTGTAACAGTACATTTTTTAATCAATTGTAGCTTCAATTTATTTGTTAAAATAGTTATTGCAAAATTTTAATACAACTCTGAGCGATTATCTTTTTTATGAAACTAATGATACTCTGTGGATAGTTAATTATTTTGTATATCGTTATATAATTTTTGGAATAAAAGTGGAGAATGGTGCTACGTATAAAATCGCTAATACAATTACCCAAAAATGAATCAAATTAATGCCCGATTATTTTAAATTAATTGTAAAACTTCGTGATTTCAATACGGCGCCATTCAAATAAAAGCGTATGCACGTAACGTAGATTTTGATGACAAAAAAAATGCAATGCAATTTAAAACATAATAAATTCAGACTTTTTACATAATCGTTTGATCTACAGCATCCGGTATGTTAAATGAACATTTAAGACCATCAAGGCTTTTTGATAAAATACATCCGTTATTTCGTAAGTAATTTCACATATTTTTATAAAAAAAGGTCAATCTTATCATGATTGTTTAGTACATTTTTTTTCAAATGTCACGAACCAATTAGCGTATTTAAAAACGCTATATATTACCCAATCGGCTTTTTTTTCTTCGTCTGATTAAATAAACTGAATCGAGATGGACAACCGTCTGATAAAAAGCGTTATAATTACGCCCATTGTCGGTGATTGTTACCACGATGCGGATTAATGACAATAAACGGCCAAATCGATTAAACAAGCGCGTTAACGATCGCGTTAAGGCCAATGCCAGCTCAAAAAACAATGCAAGACACGACATTTTTTAGGTTAATTGCGGAATTAAATTGTTCGCATGATGCAAACGTCATACGATAAATGATAGCCCCATGTAAAACTCGTAGGAGCCATTCTATAATAATTTATCAAATTGAATTTCATACAATCGTGTCGTCTGAGGACTACTTAACCTCGATATTATCAACGTCAATAGACGCAGACGATCTCCCGAGGTGATATCATTTCCATAAATACATTCTACATTTTTATCGAACCAGATCATAAATCCGTTCACTTGAAGATTCCTCGGCGATGAACCGCAGGGTTTTTTCCAAATGGCAACACAGCCAGGACGCGTGACCTTTGTCGATACCGCGCGCGTACAGGATATCGATACTATCGGCGAATTCAAACATATGTATGCGAAAATTAATTTCATAATAGCATTATCACTTATGATCTATTGGCAATCGTTTATTTTAAAGGTGCGTAGGCATCTCATGACTCATGATATAACATCAATTTTTTTCTCGTATGCGATCAAGATGGCTTACAAACAATTTTACCAACGATTAATAATCGCATACACATAGATATTATCACGACTGTGTCACAATTCAAATTGAAAAAAAAATGGATACACGCGATGATCTTCCGAGTGGTATTATCGATCAATGATCGCACCATTTATGTACTAGCAAGTAGCGCTAATGGATCAATTTGGATGGAGTGTTTATTTTTTGTTGTTTATAAACAATTTTCAAAATAACACTCGTCAAATTTAAAACGAGTATCACTCGCGGAGGTTATAGAATGTGTCTGAAATTGGATACACGTGTTACGTGGACGTGGACGATGCTATTTCAATCCCAACAAATTGCAATAGCGCCAAGTCAACGTCCTCGCGGCGTTTTCCGATCTATTTACCTTCGCTAAAAATGTATAAATGTATAATGAGTTTACAAGACACCACAATGGATGCGATAATTGTCCAATAAATCTTCCTTTCACACAATTTGCATTGCGATTTTGCGCTTTAACCACTGCTCGAGTGCATAGGGTGATCGCAAGGTTGAGTTTTGCCTGCGGTTTTGACATAAATGCTCATACAAACAAGAGAAGATGATACCAAGAATGATAATAAAACAATGAATGCTGGTCATATTGTTCTATTATGATAAAAATATTGAATAGAAATACATTCATTATTTTAAATTTAATTCATTTTTATAGATAAGTATTAAATAGCTCATTCTGTTTGATCGATTTCATGATATAATTACAACGAATAAAAAAAATCACCATAGTAATTGTAATTATGTTATTTTATTATAAACAATATTGCATAATCATTAATTTTATGATAAAATAAAATAATATAGTTATTTAAATTATTTTCTACCAGAAGTTATGATAACCACAAAACAAAAAATATAATTGTAATGAATAATAATTATCAACCGATGAAATTCAATATTTATTTTATTAACCGTTTTTTTCTTTCATGAAATATTTTTTCCCGATTTTCCGTTTTTGATAGTTTGCTACCATGTGGCGGGACTAAACTTAGACTAGGATAGTTTACTTTTATGATAATCGAATATTTCTTTCTTTTTCAAATCTGCTTTTTTTCTTTACTGATTTTTATATTTTTTCCAGAAGAAAAAAATACAATATACCGTACTATTATATGTTATATGTTTAATCTAACCATGCAGATGAGGTCTATTTGGGATCTCGAGTTTTTGATTTTTCTTGAATAACTCTTTTTAAATAATAAGAATAAATATTTGAAATAATCGTAGGCATTTTTTTTTTTGGAAAGGGCCAGATCCGGGCCCAGGACCGAATTTTAAGAACAGGCGGCGGGGCGTAGTTTCCCCGCCATTGTTAAAATCGTCTCTTAAAGAGAAACATATTTAGTCGTTTAGCAGTTTAATTTAGTACAGTGATGGTGAACTTTTTGAAAAGTAGGTCAAATTGTGTTTTTACATCATAACTATTGTTTTTTTATTCAAATATTCATTTCTTCTAATAAATTGAGAAACTGAATTAGAACCGAAAAAAATAAGCATAAAAATCATTGCGTGGGTCATTTAATAAGCCTCTGACTCACGAATCATAGATTCACGACCACTGGTTTAGTGGGTAAATTAAACCAAAATGTTTAAAATTAAGGCAAATGAGTATTATTTATAATAAAACCTTTGCTTAACGCAGAACCTATCTGTAAGATCATCGTATTAAACGAAACGAATATATGGAAAACAAGGACTGTCCCCTTGTCAAGGAGTTACCGTGATAAGTAAGGAATGGGTGTAACAGATTTAGCACAGCCATCTGAAAATATTTGACAGGATCAGTCAAAATTATCAGATAAAATTTTAGTTTAGTATTTTACTTATTTTCCTCAAATTAATCGTAAATTTTAATGAAATTTATATCTCATAATTTGGAAACCGTATTGTAAATATTGCATATAGGATTTATATCTTAAATTATATTCAAAAAAGCATAGTAGTAGAGATAATTACAAATTACGTGCGTGTCGATTGCTATGATTTTTTAAGTAGATATTCAATTTTGGTTACACTTTTACTCTCAGCAGGCGTTCACGCTCATTTTCTACGATCTTTGGTAATATCAACAATTACGCCTTCATAGCCAATTTACAGAATCAAAGTGTATATGGTTACGGATCATTTTGTAAAACTATATCGTCAAATTATAGTTTCCAATCATCATGATCGTGATCTTATACACCTGGTTTGCGGCTATTACTATTATCCGATTTTATTCAATGCGCCGTTATGTGTGTGTGTGTATGCTTTTAATGCTATCTCAAATTGATATTTTCATTATTTAATAAAATATAATAGTGCACTGTTGCAACGTACGAATTTGGCGAGCTGAAAGACACGATAATTAATTTAAAAGTGAAAGGGTTCATGAAATTTAATTTACAATTTTGACAGTGTCAACATAAAATAAATAAGATGTTGAATTCAAACGTAGACAAAAGCGAATCATATTACTGAAATGATAATACTAACGTGCAATCGTTGCAAAATACAAATTGCCACGGATATAAAATGCTAATTTGCAGCTTGTATAAAGGTTGATATTTATTTTATACGTACCTTGCGAATTCAATACGAGGAAAATGACAAAATATCGCATAGCCAATCCCTAATCATAAAGTGCACCGTAAATTGTATGCACAACTGAATTTACGACTCTATAATGCAGACGTCATTTTCCCGGAGTGCAATGTCACACGGTAAATGCAAATCCCAATTAAGGTAAATCGCAATAAAAAACAATAAAATTTTCAATAAACCTGCGGCCGTTGAGCAACGTCTGAAGCTCTAATGTTAACGAGTGGAATCTAATGCAGTTTCAAGGTATTTAGAAAGAAGACCGTCATAAATGTCAGAACTCGGTGAAAATACTAGCTGGAAAAAATTACGTTGCGGCTGGACGTTTCATCGTGTAATCACGATTTTATCGGTAATTGAAACCGAAGCTACCATACTACTTATGGCTCAATTTCAATATTATATTTGGCCATATAAAAAAACGCAGATCAAATATCAATTTCAACTGACCGCGCCGTTCTCACGTGTTGATGCTCGATTATTTAATGCAACGTGCAATTTTACTGTTGGAAATTTTCGCGCTATGTGTCTAGTGAAATCTTAGAATGAAAGCGATAAAACCAATAACATTTTCTACAGCTAATTATGCACTTATTTCATACAAAAAAGGGTTCTATGTATAATAATAAAAATATAAATCGGCATTTAAAAGCCCAATATGGATTAAGAAGTATTCATATTATTTTTTTTTATTATTGATACGTTTTCTAGAAAATTACTGGGTTATATGTATTAATTTCCTCCCGACTAAGGTTAGATTGTTATGGTATTACGTTACTTTAAAAATCGATTTTTATCTCCAAACGATTAATATTTGATTACCATTCTTTGAGATTTTGACAATGCTATGATTAGAGACACGTATTTTAGCATCTATTTCGCGTTTATTTCTTAATTACGAATTTAAAGTTAAAAAGTCTAATTTATACATAATTAACGATATACAATATATTGATATAAAAACATTTGAAATTAAATAGAAATACAAGAATAC
>JAGXCT010037268.1:46354-74298 GCA_022495035.1 Philopotamus ludificatus | reverse complement strand
TCAAGAAAATCGATATATGGAAAATTTCGCATCTATTCGCAATTTTCAAAATTTCTCAATTATATCGCATTTATCGCTTCTATCGCTTTTATGTCGCATTTATTGCAAAATGCGATAATCACGTATCTCTAGCTATGATCAATCATCTTTAATCAAATTTACAAAAACACAACAACAAAACAGTGTAACTCTCTTAAACATAGATTACCACTATGCATCTAGTAACTAGATCCTAGATTCTAGTATTTCCAGTTGAAAGTCACCACTTGATAAAATAGGTTATCCGGAAAAAAATCCATTTTTGCACATACACTCATTTGATTTTTTTGTATGTTATTCATCAGCTTTAGTTTTTAGGTCATAGCATTTTATTATTAAGGGTAAAATATGAATTCCCGAAACCAATGGAGAATATATTCGTTATTATTAAACGTAAAAAACCATTTGGTTCATATTTTGCATTGAAACCTTCTAGCTTTTATAAGTAGGGAATTAGAAAAATTACATGTGATATGGAAAATGATTGTAGGTAATGACAGTAATTATATTTTAAAATGATATTAACATTTTTAAATAAATAATAAGATGAAATCTTTCAATCAAAGGGTGGAACTAAACATTTTTGTATTTTTTTGCGAATAAAATTCTAATAAACTAAAACATAGTAATAATTATTTAAGAATAATGGTTTATACATCCTGAATATAGAAAAGATAAGAAAAGCATATGGAAAATGTGGGTATTGTGATGATTTTATTATTATGCCGATTTTTTAGAGAATTACAGAAGATTACGGAAGGAATAAAATTATCTAAATATTTACAAAAACAAAAAAAATCCTCATCAGTTAGGAGTAAATTATTACGCGTTGCATAATAGTTTTCCACATAACCTATTATAAGTATTATAAAACGAGCACGAATTTCACACAGTCGATCGTTATTAGTTTGCTCTTCCTGCTCTGCTTCGAAATTGTCATGATACTCTTATTTTTCAAATAGAGAAAACGATGGATAACAATCTTGAAGATGGATAGGGGGATATCGGAGGTTCCGCTTCAACAAACAATGTGAGCTAATGAGACGGGAAATGCAAGTCGAGTGCACGAGAACGTTGCACGATAATTACACAGGAAGTATTCAAATTGGAGACATGCAGATGCTGAAAGTATTGTTGTTAAATAAGAATATATAACGCAACAGCTGAATAATAAACAAATCGGCACTGAAACGCTGATTTTTTTTTCGTATTCCACTCGCAATATGCAAATCGTCATAAATTTGCATTTAATGCCAATATGATTATATCTACGGAATAGAAGTGAACGCATTTGCAAAATTGATGGCGAAAATAAGGCAAACAGTGAACGCCCCTCGCCGCCCAATCAAAGTATCCGATCGAATCATATTTCCTTTTGCGGAGTAAACGTTTGCAAACGTTCAACGCATAAATAAGCGTTGATTCAATGAAAAATAAATCATTTCAATTTGCATAATGGCCAGACATTTTCCCAGTCGGCTCTGTTTATTTTCGGTTCAAGCAATTATTTACATACTTGTAACGGAAGCATCGTTCACGCCACTTTTCTGGCGCGTGTTCAAAAGTACACATGAGGCAATCACGAAATTACATACAATTTGTCCGTTAATCCATTTGTTGAGGCAATCTGTGTACATAACAACCTGTGCCCCCTGCACTATTCCGACGCGGAGGAAAACCCAGCAGTGGAAAAAATGGCAATTCGCTACCTTCTCTGTGCCCATCGGACTGTGAATGGAATTTGTATTACGTTCAAATATTTTTCCAGAACAATTTTATTATTGCCGGTGATATTATGCAAGATATCGTATAAATGCAATAAATGTAGCAAGGCGTGAATATCAATTTCAGCCACACTCTAGTTATTATTAATACATCTAAGAGTTATTTGGAGAAATGTACGCATCGGAGCAAAGATATGCGCTAAATAGTATAAATAGAATTCTCTATAAAGTTGCTCAATTATGATAGAATCCGGATCTAAGCTTTGAACCTATGACCTCTGTCACAATGGTTGCCAGTTTTGCCTCTCGACTATCGCTTCAATTATAGAAAATTGACAGCATTATAAATTACGTACGAATTTATGCATTATAAAATCGACAATGATCAATTATCGCGGGAAATTCATTCGATTCCTCATTTTATTGCATCAACCGGCGATCGATTCGACATTATGCACGTCACAATCCGGACAATATTGCGAAAAAAAAATCGCATTGTCCGAACACATCGATGATACCCGGAAGGTGTGTACCGAATTTTTTTTCGTGCCAAAAAATCGGTAGTCAGAACGTAATTGAACGATCGCATTACGAAAATTATAACGGCGCCATTTTTTTTTGGCCATAACGAATTTAAGTGTGTCGCAATGGCGGCTCGAGGCTGCGACACAAAACATTAATAATCGGTAATTCCGTCAGGAATTGTCTCGGCGGCTTGCACGTTGTGCGCTCTTCCAACGAATCGTTTGCGAATTATAATCAATTCATGAACAGAGAATATGTGCAAATTGGCGAGGTCAATTTCGGAACGATGAGAGGGCGGCTTAAATTATGCAAGTTGGTTTTATGTCATTTCGACTAATGGCGACGACCATACTAATTTGTGATTCATCAATGACTAATCGCCGAGATAACGTATTATGGAGAGATGCGAGAACGCGTGGTCTTCAGAAAGACAGAGGCTGGTCTTATTCGAATGCTATTGTTAAACGAAGCTGCGAGGGGTGATTGACAAAAATAATTATAAGAAAATCTTCTATTTCGATTCGAAACTTTAAATACAGTCAGTTCATGACTTACGGCCATTTGCATTTAGGAAGAAGAAAAAAATTGTAAAAAAATGTGGACCGAATGAAAATGTCGGATTGTGTATGGTCGTTTTTGGCCATCAGTTGTGAATCAATCTTTAGTCCTACAATACATGTTTTTATTTGTTTTATACATCAGTTGACATTTGAAGAATGTTATTTTAGAGAAAAACATTTTTTTTAAAATGTGGTTTCGGTTGCTGGAGAATCATTTGACAGACAGTGTGTATTCTTTTTGTCTTGTAGAGATACTATAAAAACATAATAATACAAATAGAAAGAAAATCTTTTGCAACACATTTTGAGAATGTTTAACTATCCGACAACGCCAAATTATAATTGACTATTCTACAATTAGCTGGAAAGCTTGGATACTCAAAATCTTGTGTGAGAGAACATAAAAAAAAAACGATAAGATCGTGCACGCAAGTCGAATGAATACCGCACGATCTAATGTTTGAAACCAAAATGGTACGCAAGCGCATATGTGAAGATGTATTCGAAAAAGAGTCCAACTTAAGAGACTATTTAGTGATCGGAGATCAGTGGTGCGCCGATAGTATCTGGCGCACAAGCGCCATTTCAATTAAAGTTCTGCACACAAGTGCAGAACTTTAATTGAAATATATCTCCCAATAATAAAAAAAAAACATTTTACGAAAAAGAATTTGTCGATTATAAGAAAGTTTAATGAATTAATATTTAATAATTTTCCCTATATTGGCGTCTCTCGGTGCACCTAATCTTCCGGCGCCTGTGTGCGCCGCACAATCTGGCCATATGAACAGCGCGCTTTTGAGTGTATGAAGGGATGCAGAAGGCATAATTTATCACGAATTGCTTCCATGTGTTAATTACCAACAAAGTATCCCGTGTCGAAGTCGAAAATTTGATCAATGAAACTTAAGAAATCTGTATTTTTTCAATCTACAATTTTATAGAACTACGATAACGCCCAATTCCATACATCAAAGATTACTAAAAATTAATAAAGGAGCTTGAATGAAAAACTATTATTTAAACACACCCACATGATGCACTCATAGAGTCTTTAGATTATTATTTATCTATGCGGCACTTTTTAATAAAAATCAAAATTTAGAAATGTGAAATAGCCTTTAATGATATTTCGCATTTAAATTTATTAAATTTTATTCTGACCGTGTTAAAAATTTGTAATATAGATGAGAGAAGGTTCTGGTCCACCTAATAGAAGAAGCAAATGATTTATTGCCTTTCAATACCACAAACATTCTACAGGCGATGAATCAAGGGGGTTGTGTATTTATAAGTCAATTATTTAGAAATCACTCTTGTCCTAGCAATTGTAGGAATAGAGAAAGAATTTGGGAAAAATTATAACATCTATCATGCAATGAAAATGCAATACTTCATAATAATTGTTATAAATATTATTATATTTACTATATAAATAATTATATCATAAAAAAAACAATTAACGAGCATGTCTATTATTTATTAAGCCATTTATTATGGGGTATATTTTGGATTCCAAATGATTGATTTTTCTCGAATAACTCTTTTAATATAAATCCTACATGTCACAAACTTTTTTTGTATTTATCCGTGCCGTGACGGATCGGTTAAAAAAATATGATTTTCGACTTACGATGAAGGTAGCGTAACGGAATTCCGTCGTAAGTCGAGAACTGACTGCTCTGAATTATTATTCATACAATTCTACCGTGTACACTTTTATTGCTTAAGAATTATAATCAGATGAAAAACACACCAAAGCGAATCATCGTCCATTTGGAGAATTCGATCACGTTTCCGAATTTCGACAACAGCCGCTCCGACTTCCATACAGAAGCGACAAAAATTTGCATATACATTTTTTATGGACAAATCACAAAGAACATCACATCAATTTATCAGTTTGACTCATTCTTCGTAAATACACGGCATTGCTTTTGGTTACTGCATAGTTGGTGACCCCTGGATTTATTAGGTGTTGTGATTCATTATGGCACAATTATATAACGATTACATTCAAACAAGAGCCGTGACTTTTTTAACAAGTTATTAGGCTACCTGTTTAGAGTCGCATAGAGCTAAACCGGTCCAGAGGAAACGCTCTTATATTCAATAATCTATATTGACCGGCAAAAAAGTTGAACAATCGCATTATCCAATTAGGAGCGTGGAATCGATTCGCATTCTCTCAATCGAAAACAGGGGACGGATTTTTTCTGAGATAAAAAAATGCAGAAGTTCTGAATTCGGATAATACCTATAATTTGTTAACACGTGCTTTTGATATGTTATAATTGATGGGACATTCGAGCTGACACGGTGCATTGTATCGGACAGTAATGGTGATATAATGATGATGACCAACATTTTTTTGTGCCTCGTGCAATATTTAAACAAAGAAATCAAGCATGTTTGGATGTAATTATTCTTCATTGGCGCATTGCGAAATTTTTGCGCTTGAATTTTCTTCAGAAATTTTCAATAGGTCGCCTTTTAACGCTCCAGTACCGTTGATTCAATGCAGCTCGAATTATAAAAGATTATTTGAATCGATGTTAAGTGATAATATGACTTTGCTACTATATAAAGGTCATAAACCTACTACTGGGCGTGGAGGCTGAATTATGACCATAACCATCTGGCTTTAGACAAAGAAAAAAACAAACAGAAAGTTGTATATATTTCATTATTATTCATCTGTTTTTAAAACCATTGGAATATCCAGGCAAATCTATGGTGAATTGTTGAAATAACTGTTGAATATTCAACAACCTTGATATCTCAGCGGCAAGGAACATGGATTTATGACAAAATTAATCAGTCTGCGAATAATTTATCGCATCATTTCAATAGACCCGGTAAATGTCTCTTGAATTAATTTGATTTTAACATCTGCTTTTTTATATTAGATGTTGAGACGGTTTTCTGCTTGACGTGTCATCGCATATTATTTTATTTAAAAAGTATACTGTTTTAATATGTGATCAGAACAACCGGGACAAGCAAAGGGACAGCATTATTTAAACTATTTGGGACTCCAAGATGTTGATTTTTTGCGAATAACTCTTAATATAGTTATCCTATATGTCATAAACTTTTTATATTTGTCTAAAAAACTCCAAAGAGTAAATAAAAACAATCATACAATAATTGTCCGCAATTACAAAAAAAGTAAAAACAAAAATATATTAGCTTCTGTTGGTTCGAGTGCGATATTTTTTCTCACTTGTGAAACCGTACTAGTGACACGTGACGTACTAGTACAACAGGCAGACGGTAAATATAACATTTATTTTTTCATCATTATACACGACATAATTATTTTTTTATAAATGCGTATTTATTTTCATTTCGATAATTTAAACCGTGTCGAACAGAAAACAATATAAAAAAAATAAAACCCATTATCTATAATAGTGCAATTTCAAAACCGTGTAAAAAGAGAATCGGGTGTGGTATAAATTTAAAAAATAAAAAAAATAGATAGACATTATAATGTGCTATTTTTGTTCAATTGCCACAATTTTCAGTGCTGAAATTTCCAGAGATGAAACTTGATATTAGTAGCCATATTAGCCGGCTATTTTATTTCTGGCTAAAAAAATGTTTTACTTGTTGTGGAACGTATGTTTGGCTAAAATCAATATCGTTGTAACGTCTCAGCATCCATATTCGCTTTTTAAGTTCTCGTATCACTAGTACGTTTCACTCGCACTTGGCACATCTTACCGGATACGAGCGAGAAAAAGCATCGCACCCGTGGCAATAGTAGTGAATATTGTTGTTTTTTTCCCCCACAATTGCAGATAATAAAGGATAATGATTATTTTTTAGACAAATACAATTTTGTGACATGATTTATATTAAAAGAGTCATTCGAGAATAATTAAAAACTTGGGCTACCCAATTGGCACAGCTAGTTGAATGATGCTATTGATGATATAGAGAGATAATTGGCAGTGAAGAAAATCGAAAATGTGGTAAAAATTGTGGCCAAAACACCATTCAGTTATGATGCCTTAGTCTCCTGCGTCTTTTATTCCATTATTCCGAGAGAAGAAACATATATGTAAGGAGGACATTTTGCCAGCACTGTGGAGATAAACATACAATCACTGAAGGAGCTAAACAAAACAACGAAAATTATGTTCCAGAAGTGCTTCGAAGATCGTAAAAATCTCTGACACAACTGTATGATGTGAGCTACTTTGAAGAGGACAGAGTTATTACTAATGAATAAATAAAGATATTTTGGGAAAACGTGCAATTTCATCAAGTATGTTAATATAAGATGTTAAAAAAAATTGTCTTATCAAGCAGGTTGATAACATCTGACTGTTGGTCCACGAGCACGGTTCGCATTTTAATCAAGTTCCCATAGCTGGCGAGCACATTAGCGTCGGCCTGAAGAAATTTCGGCGGGGCATCGCGGCGGATTGCGCCACCTGTGGACGCCGAGCGGCTCGTAAATAAGTCACACGGCGACCAGTACAGTTACGTGGATTATAGATTGGACACTCCACTTTTAATTATGTATGCGCGGATTGTGTCACGGCGACGTCACTCTTCCGTTATTACGTCCGACAAGGCTAAGAAATTGGATCGGAGGCCGAATGACAGTTCTGCCCTCTCCGTTTCATCAATCTCTACACTATTCATAATAATAATAAATAATAGTTAAGTGGCCCCTGGCCTGAAACGAGTCCCTGCCACCTGAAGGGCATTACGCCATCTCTGTCGGCCCCGGCCTCCTCAATCCATCGCTCAAGCCCCAACAGAGACGCTTCCGCCTCAACCATGTCTCTCCGACGAAGTCTTTGCCTCCCAACGAGGCAGGTTCCCTTCCCTATGCCTAAAGCTCACAATCGTATGGAGCAGCCTATCGCTGCACATTCGGGCTACATGCCCTGCCCAACGTAGGCGTTGCGTGCGAATGTATGTGGACAATGGTATATCCCCATACATAGCCATAACCTCATTATTAGAACGCATGACTCTATATCCGGGACTAGCCTCGTCCGGACGCGGTCCGAAGACCCGTCTTAAGACTTGTCTCTCGAGCTGATCAAGACGATGCATGTCTCGGCAGAGACCATGACCCGCGCGCATAGTTTACCACCTGGCGAATAATAGTTTTATAAATTCCTAGTTTATTTCGCCTCGAGAGCAATCTATTGCCCAGTAATATAGACAGGACAAAATAACACCGATTCGTACTTTCAGAATTGTCCTCGGTGATTGTGGTGCTCAGGTATTTGAATGATTTAACGCACTCAATAGACCCGGACCCCACATCCACCGAGATCCCCTCTCCGCCCGATCGCGAAACCATCATATATTTGGTCTTTGACCAATTTACTTCCAAGCCCAGGTTGGACGCCGCTGCCGTGAAAGCACCGAGCGACTCGACAACCTCATCTCTAGTGCGACCGACAATATCAACATCGTCAGCGTATGCCAGCAATACCGCATCCCTCCAAGGATCGGCGTGTCGGGTCCGATGTGCGGCTCTCGTGGCAGCCTCCAAGGCAAATTAAATAATGTTGGGGATATAGCATCCCCTTGCCTCACTCCCCTGGAAACTGCGAAGTTATCCTGCTAGCCGAAACCGAAACGCACATCCTTGTCAGGTTAATAAGTTTTTTCGGAAGGCCAAGTTCATTCATGGTTCATATGTACGCTGTCATACGCCTGACGAAAGTCGACAAATATGGAGTGAAGATCAATGCCATACTCCCAGGACTTCTCGATCATCTGTTTGATCGTGAAGGGACTAGGTCAACCGTGGCATTCATAGCATTTCCGAAAATATATACAGCTAAATATATCCAGATTTATTCGTGCTGAAATCATCCAATTCATCCAGCAACTCTTTAGCCGTGATATGATCAACGTATTATAAAATGTTTAATTGTAACCTTTCAGATAGATATAATTTTACTCTAAGATGACAGGAAAAATGGAGAATGTCCCAATATAACACGACATTATAATTTTACTCTAAAATATATAAACATTAACATTTGAATGCTTACTGAAAACAAAGTCACTTCAAAGGATAAATCGATTTGGTCTAATAAAAGTAGAACTAGCTACAAAATAAGGTTTAAACGATAGGAATGATTAATATTTTTAAAAATTACTGATATAAGAAGATAAGCAAAATGACAATACCCCAAAAAAATTGCATTGTCCATTTAATGGTGATTTATATTGCTGACGAAAAAACTTGATTGTATGTTAATATTTAATACTTTTTAATAATTATTGTTGTAATAAACATATTTTTCCAGGTACTAAATTAAAAACAGAATACATTCCACTCTTTTTTATACGTGCTTTAAATAACAAGATTCACTAAAATGAATAAATACGATTCTCAGAAATAAAGTATTATTATATTTATTTTTAATTTCGTACGTTAACTCTCTCATTGCCTCAAAAGGACGTTAGACAACAGTATGTCACAATAGACAACAGTAAAGAAAAGCATTTTCTTACTTATAATTCCAATTTAGAACAAGCTTTAGAATTCCAATGGAGATTTGTATACCTGGATATTAAGAAAAGTATAAACAAATTTTGAAATAAAAAACACAGAAATAGAATATGAAAAATAATAAGAAATTTAACAAGACAGAACAGCAATAACAAACAAAAAGTTACATTAGATTCTTACAAATTAGACGTGTCGTTAATATTATTTTTTTAAATCAAATACAAATGTATAAATAATATTTTTATATTTTTTTATAAATAAAAAATAATCATAAACCAAATGGTTTCTAAATGCTTACATACATATAAAACATATTTAATATATATTATACATTTTAGACAAAATTGATAAAAAAAAACCTGATTATAGTTGATTTTATTAATTTCCTAATTCATAACACGAAATCGATTTACAAAAAATAAATCTGGTTAATTAATATAAGTCTCAAATGCTATACATATTATAAAAAGGTGTAGTTTTTACGATTCTAATGGTGATAAACATATATAATATATATAATATATATTTCTAGCACTAGTCTGAAGTTCAATATAAATCACCTCTTAATCAGATTTAAATGATGTAGATGCAATCTGACTTTAATTGCATATAATTAAAACTGTCATTATAATAAGATTATCACATTTAATTTTGAAAATACGGACCGGTATTTTTATACTATAGAGAAAATAATTCAGGTCATGATTTGATAACATAATAGATGAGTAATATTGAGTTCGATTTCCTTTTACAACTTAATAGTCAAAACGTGTATGCACTCTCAAATGCGGCGCTTTTAACACGAGGAAGCCGTTTCAAATCACGACAACTAAATCATACGAATTCATTGATATATTTTAACGAAATAGGAAGTAAATATTAATTTTGAATAAATCCATTTGATGCATGATTAATGGATTATCTGACAGATATGTCGTGTTGTGATATAGGACGAAAGAACGTGTCCCTTTCACTACTTAACAACTCGGTTACTATACATACATAAATGCATTAAAATCATATTCAATCAGCATCATAATTGTGAATCAAATTAAATTATGCAACGCAACTTTAAATTTTTACAACTGAAATTGCGAATTGTTTTACGAGTCGAAAGCAATATAATTAAATGACAATTATCGTTCCTGTCAGTGCCCCATTTTTATGAAATTTTACCATAATCACCGGTCTGGGCTAATAATGATTGTCGCAAAATAACCTCATTGCAATTATTGTAGTGGCACGGCGCTTTCGATTATAAAACGGCGACGGCCGAACACCAACGTTCCGCGTCAATTGCATAAATGCCTTTTTCACGACAACTAGTGCACTTTACATAGATGTTATCTTCGACGATAAACAATAAATTTTGCACAATTTTCGCTGAAGTATTCATATTCCAACGGCGGCGTCGTAAAGTGAGAGCTCGTCCTCGGATTCCGATCGCTCTCGGTGTCGACGCTCGTAATGGGATAATTCATGGCGCAGTCATCTGATTACACGATGATTGGTGTAAATATTAATTCTCTCGGCATCGGAGACGTGTGCCTTTATATAACTGCATCTTATCGCGTGTTACTCATTTTATCAAATAGTCTTAAATCTCGAGTTTTACTTGTCAACCGCGCGCCGACTAGAAAGTTACAATACCCGTCGAGTTTCCATCACCTCTACTTTTTATATAGAAAATCTAGGTAAACGAGTATATGCCGAGATTCGTGATTAGTATATTAGGAACACTGCAATAATAAAAAAAAAATCGTTTTACGAGTAAAACCGAGTGTGGTTGTTGTGGCGCACGTTGAACACCCACAACGCCCGTTCTGATCATTACTGCACTGAATATGCATTCAACGAACCTAATCGACTTATGCAATAGAACGTAATAATTAGAACATTGCCATTTTCTCCGTCGTTCGAATAATATACGAATTATTGTTATTTTTTTCCAAGATTCGTGATTAATTTAAGATGAAAAAATCTACGTTATCATGCCACAAATGATGCAAAAAAAATTTAATATAAGGAAATGATTGAATCTCAATCGATTTATATGCATTTCTTCAAATTTTGCAATATATTAATAAATATCAATCTAATTGTATTCCGCAACGGAGTATTGAGACATGTGAAATAATATTACGTCTTTATTTGCAATAATTCTAAGAATTTCGGAAACAAGTACTTGCATACATCATTTAATTAATAATAAACACTCAAGTTATTTGTGCAAATAAAATATATATGTACTCATTATAAAACAGGCATAAATCACCGTCATACGTATTAAGGTTTAATCTTTTCAGACGTGAGTTTTTTCCATTTTTCACCAAAAAGTGTAGTTTTTGTAATATAGGACAATAAGGAAGTGAAAAAATAATTTATTTTTGAGGTAATCCCATGTTTTTGAACGAATAACTCTATTATTGGAATCGTACATGTCCCAAACTTTTTTATTTGTTTAAAGCAGTCTAAAGAATACATATTATAAATAATCATTGTGGTTTATTGTCACGATGTTTTTCTCGCTCGCATCCGGTACGATATGCTAAATGCGAGTGAAACGTATACTAGTGACACGTGCGGCGAGAATTTGGCGGTCCTCAGTCTGTGGCGGGACATCATCGAATGTGCGTGTCATTTACGCGTCATATTGATTTGTAGAAAAATCCAAAATATCAACTAAATTATGAAACACATCATAAATAACCCTTTTTATTCTTAGAATAATTCATTTTTTAAATAATTCAAGATATTAATGAAGAATTCATCAATAGCTTGAATTGAAATGCTTGCGAGTCTTTGATAGACCCTCTTCTGACGACTCAGCTGTTTTCAAGTCGCCGTGACAGATCGGTCAAAAAATATAGTGAATGTGTAAATAAAGATAAAAAAAGTAGAAGTCATGAACAATTTTATTGCAAAATTTGCTAAAAAACTTTATCTGCCTATTGACAGTAAAGACCTAATTCAATTATTGGCAAATTATGTTGAGGAACTCACAAACCAAGATTTGAGATTGACAAAAAATGATGTACAGAAAAAAATAAAAAAGCTGAAAGAACTAGTAATGTTTATAACAATTACTGCACTCTCTAAAAAATCACAGGTGTCGCCAATGGATACAAGTATCACATATATATGATGAATAATTAATGTTCTATATATTTTTTATGACTATTTTTTGTATGATTTTCGACTTTCTGACTGTAATAGTTTTTTTTATAAATACCCAAAAAGTGACTTATCAAGTCGGCGTGCTCAAATTGCGACATAATGGAGAACTTGCAACTACATGGCAACACTGACAGTACTAACTGAATAGATAGGGTTGTACATTATGACGTACAAAAGGTCCCAATGATAATACACGTAAAATAGACAATAGTGAAAAACATATAAATTACGTTACATTGAAATATGCATAGGATCTGTAAGTGTTCATAATTTTTTAAACTTTTCTACGAAGTGGAAAAGGTTAAAAGTTTTCAGACGCATTGGCTGATTGAAAGATTTTTTAGTAAAAAAAATAGCCAGGTTTTTAACTATTTATTTATTAAAAAAATGTATTTTATTAAATATGATATCAGATCAAATCCTAAAGATGTTTTTTATTCACTTTACCAATGAAAATCTTTTTTTATATATCCGTAAAATAAAATTAATGGGAGCAGAACGGAGATTCGACCAAAAATCTTAGAGTGGAAAGAGGGTTAAGATATTAAAATCTTAAAATATTATCGAGTTGAAAGAAAATTTCTAATACTATGAATTTGCACAAATCGTGTTGCAATAACTTTTCTGAATATGAAAAAAATGACGATAAATGAATGGTTTTACAATGATGTCGCAATCCATGGCGGAATTTTGCGAATTGAGAAACTGTGCTCTGGAATGCGTTGAAATGCGTTAAATCGCATTTTACTGAATTACAGTAATTTTATCAAAAACTTTAACACCAGACACCGCGGACAATTGCAATTTTTTCGTCATTTTGAAAGTAAAACCATTTAACGAGACCGACCCGACAATGTTGAATTATATCAGAAGTATAACTAGTTTCCCAAACCGGTTCGCGAGTTCCCTGTTTCTTTGCCTTTGGTAATTGGCACACTAATTCCTTTTTTGTGTCAATCGATATTATTTTCGACCTTCCCACAGCCTTCTCTGTCACAAGTGCATTTTTATCGCCGGTCGAAAACATTTTTTAAACAATCTATATATCGTACGATATGCATGTGTATATTCGCGATACATGTGTGTCCACGTCCTTTACATTATAATATAATTAAAATTTATGTAGTCAACGTGTGTATGTACGGTTGCGTATTGTGATTTGACATTTCAGACCGAGTTACAATATAAGAAACCCGTCTGACTAGTTATAATCCTCCTAGTATTATAAATATATCCCACGTTGCTCTTCTGACTTATCAAATTACTAATAAAATAATTTATTATCAAAAGTTCAATATATACCCTAATTATTCACGATTAATACGGAATTTGCGAAAATATTCGCATTACAAATACGTGCCATACAATTTGCATTCAAAATAATTTATACAAAATATATATAATCACAATATTTATTAAAAATATCATTTGTTTTATCGAAAAAATGCAATTTTTACGCAATCGATTGTCAAAAGCATTCAAATAATTTATATCTATCTCCGATCGCGATGAGCATGTATTTCTTAAGCATTACAGCATTGTAATTATATGATCTTTGAGATGGTACAGAATGTGTTATTGCCACACAGTTTGTTTTGGAACGATACCAAATATTTTCCGACGAGCTTTCCAATACAAAATAATCGGGAAATGATTGATTCGCCGATCGATTTGTTTTGACACGCCGAGATAAAGATCTGGCATTGTAATTATTGTTCCACAATACAAAATTGATGAATAATTTATAATGCCATCATTCGCGAATCAATGAACAGCAATGGTTTGCATAAAAAAATGTCAATGGATGTATGTAACAACGCCGCGATATGAATAAATTATATCCGTTTCTAGCGTTTATTCTTAATTTATTATTTTTTAGAATGTAACTTTTATACGCGCGGCCGCACAGAATTTGAATTTTTTTGACACGCAACAATACTTTTCATGCAAATATATTTTTATTGATATCATCGATCATTAAATCGCGTATTGATAAAATGCTAATTCCAAAAAATCATCACTTACCACATACGCGAACGTGCCGGCGCTGTTCAAATTTTGGGTTCGTTGACTGTAACACTCACTCAAGAGTGTTATTGAGAATAATTTTGGTGAAATAAATCATCATCAACGGCCGAATGGATAGAAAATATAGTTTTACTATGATTTTTTTTATGGTACTTTCATATTTTTCACTTATTTATGGCTGTTATGCGAAGATGATAATGTCTTTGTTATCATATTATATTTGATTCTGAAAAAAAATAAAAAACGTATTCAAATATTTGATAACTTAACAATATAAATATTGTTATAATTTAATTAATTAATTTAAATATGTTGAGTATAGAAGATTTCAGCTTTCGATTTTTCAACATTTAGAATTAAATTAAAAATTAAAATTTGGAATTATACAATTAATACTTAAAAAATATTAACATTATATTGTATGATTGCAACTACCAAAGATGCTTTTTCAAAACTTCAATCTGTAGATTATAATTGTGGAGCTGGACGTAAATACAAAATAATCAAACGGCTAACAGAAAAGCTTAGATTCTACGAATCCTTCTTTCACAAGCTTGTTAAAAAAATCGTGAAGACTTGGAAAAAAGAAAATGGAAAATTCTGCACAAATAGAATTAGAAGCTATTTATGAATACGCAATTCCCAAAAATTTCCCGATCTCAAATACAAAATACAAAAAGTTTGTGACATGTACGATTTATATTAAAAGAGTTAGTCGAGAAAAATAAAAAAAATGGGTTACCCAATATACCCCATCGGCACGGCTAGGTTAATCGGAAAATTAATCAACAATACATACAAATGATGCCGAAAGGAGGTGGACAATGCTTTTAATACAAAATATACAAATATTTGAATAATCAAAATGATAATTAAAACGAAATGGTTAACACAGTGCAGATATTTATTGACACTGTTGTATTAAACATATGAATAATTATTTTTTGAATTGCGCATAACAACCACTGTTTATTTAATTTCAGTTGGTCCATTTTTTTAATGTTAACATAAATTATATCATGAAATCTTGTTGAAAACGTTAATTCTTTAGACCACAACAACATATTAAGGAGATTTATGTTAATGAAGCCTTCGTAATGTTTCATATATACATATATATATTTAAAAGAAAAAAAATAACACAATATCATCCTACGATCTATTTCGGATCAGGTAATAATTCATCCTGAATGTGAACTTGTTTATATATAGAAAACTTGACTTGGTATTTGCACTGATTTCATATCTTATTTATGTATAAGGACATTTAAATTTTGACCTAATAATACCATAAACATTGTCGGATACGCATAATTAATAAGACGATTTTAATTTGCAGAGGTGTTTGATTGAAAAAAGAATGTAGCGGTCAAAAATTTTCTAGAGTGCAAGGTCAAGTGCCCCGTCACTCATCATCATCATCATCATCATCATCAGCTCGCGAACGTTTGATTAAACAAATACGTGGACTGTCGTTTTGATATGCGCATGCTCTTTCTGGGTGAGTGATAATTAGAAATAATGAGGAATTACACATGCTAAGCATAATGGGCGTATAGAAAGGGACCGTTGATCATTCCCGGGCTCGCAATTGACATCATCATTCTTCGGTGACCTTTACCTTTGTTGTTAAATGATTTTTTTGTCACGGTCGTATCATGCAACATCTATGCACGACGCCAGAGAAAGAAGAATGAAAAAATATGACGAAACAATATTACAAGAATCGGACGACACTAATGGATGTATCCAATTCATTTTCACGTTTCGAAACTAGGATGATCGCATCAAAAGGTTTGGCAATCCGGTGTGAAATTGAAGTTCAATTGCCATGAGAAATTCAACAGGAACACCGATTTGACAATCGAGTTATCCGCTCTCGTTACTTGTCAATGAAACAACAAAAAACAAGATAAAACTGCCCGATCCACAATATAATGCAACAAAGCACGAGACACTTGACCAAGGTGTGGTGTGGTTGTACCGTTGCCAGCATAATTTCTTTTCTGCTAATGCAAATAACATATTAGCATCTCGGCTCGATCGAGAAAGTGAATGAGAAGCAGAGGTGCGTGAAAAAAACAAAAGTGATGGACAGTAAATTAACATTAAACTCATGAATCATTCATGCTGTTTGGCACAGAGTCATTTGAAAACATGGTACGACGTATCGGTCCATTTTACGATAAGGGAGTGCTACTACACGAATTCGAATGGCGGGATCAGACGATAACAATCAAGATGATTCAATATTGCATAGCTACTGAATGCCACAGTTAATTAATTAGGATATGAAGCATCTGCTAAGGAAACGGGCATTTGTCATGTCTAAAGGGATGCAGCATTTCCGCCGGAATTGTCGTCTCGTTGATCATAAAAACAATTACGTTATTATATTTTAACATAAAATCTTTTCTTTGCCATTAATAAATAAATGTTATTTTAAAATCTAAAATTTAAATAAACCGTTTAATATTCATTTGTTTTCAGTGATTTTAAATTAACGAATTCGGTGCACAGTTATGTGGCAATGATTTCAGTAATAATCAATTACGCTCTGAATTAATGTGGATATTATATAATACGTGCTAATTCCGTAGATGATTACATATTTAATCTGGCAAATTCTCGGAGCCCATTCCAAATGATCGTAAATTTTTCATTACTACTTGGATAGCTTAATGAATTTACAATTGACCCCTACTTCAAATGGAAGGATTTGTACCGGATAAGCATTTTTTTATGAAATTGCATATTATACTAATTTCTTAAAAAACAGCTGATCCAACGAGTGCAACAAAAAACTGATATCTACAGGAATATACTGACTATTTGGAGTCAGAAATGGTTCACACAATTTCGAAGTAGAAATTTTGACTGAAAAAAAAATCTATCGGATTATTTTTTATTTAGATCAATACTTTTTGCACAATTTTTTTAAGAATATCCAAGAAGTGAAAACTATTTTTCATCCAAAATCGAAATTTTTCATGCAAATATGATATAAAAATTACTAGAAAGATAAAAGGAAGTTGTAACTATCGAGGGAGAATATATAATGAATAATTAAAATTTCTTTTAATTTTCGTGTGGTACCCTTAATATATAGATATTTGACAGCCCTGATTTGAATAATACTATTAGAGCCCCAAGGATTTCAGGCGATATTAGTGGCCTTAGAAGTTGGTTCTAGTCGATACCCTACACGACATGGTGTAATTAAAATAAATCGATTAGTTGTGTTACCATTGATACCATGACGTTTAACTCAAATGTTTCGTTATAAAATATTTTTTTAATTTAATCAAATAGTTTTTGTGCAAATTGTATATTAGCGCTTATACATGCATATATGGAGATCTTATATTTAAAAAAAAAATTTACGCTCAATTGATTATCAAAAAATCAGGAAAATTGTTATAGTCCACTATGAAAAAATCGTAGAGGTCATATAATCAATTATTCATCACAACTACAACGATCAATCGAGAACCAATTCTAACTAGACACTAATAAATAATTAATTACATAAATTAAATATTAATAACCATTATTATCCGTGAAAAACAGGCACAAAAACGTATGCAAATGTTAAATTTTTACGAAACAACAATTTTTTATATGAATTCATTCAATTTTAGGTGTTAATAATAGGATGGAAGTATAGGCGCGTGAATTTCTGCAATATGTCTTGTCGACATGACATCACAGCCAATAAATTCGTCAAGTTATGAAAGTGTAAATATAATTTTCAATAGATCGTCGCCCAGATCGACGTGTGAGATAATTTTCATTCATCATCCCGTGCGACGATCATCTTGTCGTAAATATCCACCGCAAAATGTTAGCACGTGATGTATGTTCATATGTTAATACATATAATCTCACACCGCAGACGTATAATTCAAAATTAAACAACAAATATATCGCAAAAAAAACTAGCAACACGCGGATCCGTATCCCTGATATTTGCTTAGCGTTTGACTCTTACCACTTCATTTCAATCTTGTTAATGTGCATTGGCATTTATATGTTATTGCAATGTATTATTTTAACATCGGTAAAAAAATCGATAAGGTTTCGTAACTCTTTTTTATATACACATTATGATGGATAACAAGGTTGCTCGTATATATATATGTTTTAATTCAAAGGCCAAATCTATCGGTTGGTATTCGAATGTGGAGGAGTCGACATTTTATCGAGATGCTTCCTTCAATGCGCCGAGTAAAAAAATAATTTACTCATAATACTAATTGAGAGTGTTTTTTAGATCATTTTTGATATGCGCGCTTAAAAAATATGTGAAATTATTTGTACAGCGAACCAGACACCTATTGTAC
Organism: Philopotamus ludificatus; assembly: GCA_022495035.1. Taxonomy (NCBI): domain Eukaryota; kingdom Metazoa; phylum Arthropoda; class Insecta; order Trichoptera; family Philopotamidae; genus Philopotamus; species Philopotamus ludificatus. Next base: position 55,403 of record JAGXCT010037268.1, on the reverse strand, counting down.
TATCTGTCAATTATGAAAAATATTGCAATTCGGTGCACTATAATCATTTTGCGATTGCAACGCTTGTGTCAAAAGAAAACAATCGGCGTTTCGTCCAATTTCATCCATCTGCGGTAGAAAGCGAAATTACTTCACATCTGGCCATGAAAAAGAAACACAGATTTCATATTCTGCCTTTGCCGGCTCTATTTTAACACTTGGCGCTGTGCAATACTGCCAGGTCATAGTGAAGATTAATCAAAAACCAGTCGATTCTTTTTTTATTCACGCGTACATATTTTCAATGGAGGTCGATGACTCAGTCGGTGCAAGAGCATCGGTCGCGAACTGTGTCGCACCAATTCCAATAACCGACAGTCTGCAGAACCATCGGGAGCGACAAAAAATCAGAGCCGCCAATGTCGTCCGACGACCTTGCGATATTAAGTACTCGAAAGGAATCCATGGCACTTAGGATGGCCTTATGCGGTGAATTTTCTTTCATATCAATAAGGCTTTACCGATATTAAAAACGATTGTAGGCATCGATTTTGGAGTGGCCATTCAGATACTCGCTATAATTTGGTGAAAAAAAATTAGAACCAAAATTATACAATTTAATTCCATTTTCAATTCAGAAATAATAAGCAATGGTCTATTTTCATAATAAACTTTCACTCAAATATGTTGAAATTTTAAAATATTTGATAATGAAAAAAATGTTAGAACCGAATACTTTTTTACTTCCATTTATTAGTTTTGTTTTTACACTGGTAGTACATTTGTTGTTTTGGTATAAGAAAAATTCTACTATAGGAAGGAATGCCCAAGCCATACGTATAAGTTATGTAGTTGAGTCATTTTATATTGTTTTTGTTCGATCTAAGAAGGACAAACGAAACAATTATACTTGTAGGGATACACTAACTTTAAACATAACAATTACACAATTAAAAAAAGTATAGTAAAAAAGATTGGAGGAATACCGTCAGAAAAATACCAACTCAAAGTCGATAGTGAAATAAGCATCAATTTAGACTGACATCAAATGTATTTGACATTAGTCCCGCATCATCTTTGTCGTAAAGGAAGAAAAAATGGGATTCTTCAAGAATTAACAAAAAGAAAATTTTGAATAATTTCCATTCCCTTTTTTCGAGATTTTTATTAATTTTGAAATTTCAAGAATTTTGTTTGTCTCGGGAAATTTTTGTGTTGAAAATATAGAACAAGGATAAATCAATTTTCTTTTGTATTATCTGTGAACCATTGATAAAATATTAGTCTCGTAATATTTTATTATTTAATTAAAAATATCCCAAAAAACAAATATACAATACAGTCAACCCTCCTATAGCACCGAGATAGAGACCACGCGATAGAAACTCGACCTATAAAAGACTAGGCACCTATACAAAATTTGAGATTATGTTTTTTTGATTGTATTTTGTAAATTAAGCGAAATCAATATATAAAATATTTTTCCATTCAGGTTTTAAATGACCTTGGTTTATTTATATTTTGTTGTCAACCAAAGAGCATTGAGTGACCTTTATATTTATAATACATATTTAAGAAACATGTAATTAGACCTAAAATATTTGGAAAAAAGGAAATACTATAGGAGGGACTACCGCACACGCCACTTTATAGCAGGGAACATAAGTAAATTATTACTTTAATTTTTTTTAAATCGTTTCGGCAGTTCCAAGCCAATTCATTGAGTTTTCAGTAATTACAATTAATATAAGAAAAACGTTATTTCCCGCCTCTATTCTCAAGTTGTGATATGAGCTAACGATTGGATCGATTGGGTTCGCTTTTTAGTTGAATATAAAAAAAATAGACTATTTTAATCATTGATCGTAAGTTGTCGATGATCGATCCGATTTAATTTAAACAAATTTAATATAAAATATCGAGAATATTAAATATAATTATTTCTTTTATACTTAATATATTTAATTCACAAAAATAAAATAGATTTTTGAAATCTCGAGGACCTAAAAAAGTCAAGAATTCATTTAAGATTTTCTAGAAAATAATAGCTGGAGATGAGAAGAGAATACTGTATAAATATCTACAAAAACAATTGCTTTTTTCCGGACAAGTGTATATTAATTATTAATAACAAGAAGAAACTCCTCCACGCGAGGTTTTTTGTTGCAGTGGTGATAAAAAAATGTTTATCTACCCTATTCAACAGATCTTGAGTCAACGATCGCCTGATTTTAGATCTTTTAGTCGAATCTATGAGTTACTTTCATTATATATTTTTACAAATTTATTAAAAGAGATATTCATAGGAAAATAAACAAGAAGCATCTATAGGGTTTGATCTGATATCCGATAAAAAAAAAATATTTTTTCAAATAAAATAAAAAAAAATTTAAAAGCCAGCCTTGTGGCCAAAAAATCTATATAATAATATATCTTAAATAAATAATATGCTCAATGACAATTCAACGGATTTTAACAAAAATATAAATGTAAATGTTGACAATGACGCCAGACAGTTATAAAACATGTTGAAATGTTTTTTGGATACATTTACATAAATATAAAAATGGATATAGTTGCAGAGGGGTCAAATATCTGCCCCAAGTGCAGCACCATATCACGAGCAGAGTAGAATTTACATTTTTATGCAAAAGACCGCTGCATTCCAGAGGGGTCAAACTCCTCAGGCACGACCAAGAATGAACCTGCATCACCAGGGAATACTCAGGGAGAATTATCGCCTCTCGTGCGCGTTGGCGCCTACGTTTAACAATCGCCGACTCCATATTCTGTGGTGGCACACGCATAAATCTCCACCCAATTGGCCATTGTGAGCAACGGAATTATAAATTATAATTTGATACAGTATCATTTTCCGCATGCCGCCATAAATAGTGTCAGACGGACAGACAATGCGGTGATGCTTGAAACCATCGACTGAAGAAGAAGTGACCAGGGGGCCTTGACATTTTGCGGAATTCCTCTCGTTCATCGAAATTGAAACTAATAACACGGTTCGATCGCATGAAAAGTTGTTTGATGTAATACAACGAAGGCCTGGCGGCACTGGTTCTGTTGCTTTTCCAACAATTGTTGTGCAAACGACAACAGAAAAAATGGCAGATATAATAGAAATATTAAAGAAATGGAATTAGCTAATTTTTAATCAATTATCTAAAAAAATATATCTATAGATGAAGTATTGATGTATTGAAAGTTTTATGTGAACGTTCTCGAGTATTTGCGGATAGTTAAACATCAATTAAAATGTCAGTCGGGTATCGCAGCTGGAAATGGAAATGGAAGATGTCAACTCGTTTTAAAATGGCATTCGTACACCATCTATTTTATATGTGTACAAACATATTATGGACGCAGTTGATCGCTCGGCTCAATAATTATCCGGTCAGATTTATTGTGACGTTATATTTTATGGCGTTGGCGAATTGAAAAACCTGAAAGTAACAGATTGTGCCACTTGGAAACGAGACGCTTTTAACAATTGCAATGACGCGCAAGAGATTCTAGAGCTATTTGCAAGAATATTGACATTTGCCATTTCGGAATAGCATAGAATTAAATTTCAAACCGGATTCTCATAGAAGAGTCTTCATTCCATATAGAGTGGATGCACTATGTGAATAAGATTTCATATCTGCTACAATTCATATCGTTCAATCTCGTCGAAATTTATCGTTGATTTGTTTGCGATAACAAAAAATCGTTAAGCAATCTCGTCGATGGTCGGAATGCATTTTGATATAACCGGTAAGGTAATGGGGTCCTGTGTGAACGACCCTAAAACTGCGAATTTCGGAGGCTGTTCCGCTCAGTTTCACTTTCGCACTTGTTTTTTAGTCGGTCCAAACGCTCGTAGCGGCCATTGTGAGAGTGGTTGTCGGCATCTGGCCATGACAATAAAAAATATGGCCAAGAAAATGATAAAAAATGGTGTGATAAGAGGACAATGGTTGCCGCACACATGTGCATGTGCATAGACGCATGTATGCACAAATGCAAAAGCTCTGATGCAACAAGTCGATGAGTGTTTTCTCAAATTATGCATACTTCAATAACGAAAACAATCCAACTTGTGCCACATAACCTTGCATTACTGAATATATCAAAACATATAATTAATTCATTTGAATAAAGACAAAACAAAAGAATAGCAAATCGTGTAAAATGTATGATACATTATGAAAATTTCTTAAATTAATAATATAATCCCAAAACGGTTATTATTTAGATTCAAGGTGAAGGTTATATAATTAATGATATTAGATTTAAATGGGTAATTTATTATCGTCAAAATAAAACAATCTACCGTATATCTCAATCCGGATTAAACACCACGAATGCGATAATAAAAATTAATTGACTGTGTTGCCAGTACACATAATATTTGATTCGAATATGCTCATATTTTAGCTTCCAGTTTATTGCAGCCCAATAAACTGAACATAAATAAATACGTATATTTTATTGGAAAATTATTAGCGGCATTTTCATTGTGGAGGTTTAAAATCTTTTTCGCAGATTTTAGAAAGTACAATTACACAAACCGACGGCAAAAAGGTTTAAAACAACTAGTTTTTATGAGGTGAGACGCAATTGATCGTAACGGGCCATATCGTTTGCTCAATTATTCTTAATTCATACAGTACATCGAGCGTGATATAAAAATATAATCAGATATACGAAATCGTTTCGAATAAAATTTGCATTGCTCTATTGTGAAAAAAAAATCCACGGTCAGGCGACTAAAATATTTTACCGGTTTTATAACTCAAATACATTAAATACGTAAATTATTAATCATAATTCGTGATGCAAATGTGATATGAAAATTATGTCGCATAGATTAATACGTTTGATATTTTATGACCTTTCTCTAATTTTTAACAAATGTTTTATTCAAAATGGCATTTGAAGTTTAATTTAAATATTTTGGGGTTAAATATATATTTTTTTCATGTATGTGATTAGGTTATGATATAATATATATATACGTTAATAAAAAAAAGTTGATGGATTTCATATCAATGAATGTTTTATTTGGTTTTATCTGTTACGTTAATGAATGTGTATATGTATAATATGAAAAATTCATAATAAAAAATGTAGACATTATATAAAAGTGAAATTACACGAAAACGAAAGTAATCTATTTATTTAACACATGCGATTTAATTACTTACGAATCTATTAAATGTGTGTTCGTGTCAAATTATCGGCGTGTGAATATGTATATGTATATTAAATCCTACCCACACATCCATTGTGCAAATATATTATAATATATTATTTGCATATTTACATAACACTACAATGCCTCTGTCGCATTAATAGGGAAATTCTCAAAAAAATCTCGGATGTGATTATAAACACATAATTATATATGATAATAACTTTCACGCTGTGTCACCGGAGTTTATTATAAATTTTCGTGGTGTCACAGTGTTATATTTGTCGGTTGTTAGCAAACATCACGAACCTTTTCATTTGCAACGAAAAATGTCAAGTTGCAGCAGCTGTCGTTTATAATCGACGGGCGTTATCCATTATTCATCAAATTGCATACCAACACTGTCACATTTGAAAATGCAGTAATTCGATATGAGCGTGCGCGAATCCGGCGCCGGGACGAGAGAAACAGTCGGCGAACGAGAACAGTTTTGTTTTTTGTTTGTTACAAAAATGCGGAAGAGATTATTGTTACGGTTGGCGCTGAAAGAGATCGACGCTGCGAGCGCGCAACCCGCGAGACGTCAGGCCGCGGCGAGCCCAGTGACAAACTGAGCCGACCGCCTTTTACGCCAACTTACTTTTACTCCGCGATATGTGTGTGCACGTAGGATAAGTAGGTGAGACTGGCTGCAAGACCCACTGCCGAAGACCTACTGCTGTCCGGAAGGACCGGGAAGTTCAATCCAGGGACGTCCCGCATACCCAAATTTTACAATACCAAAGGAAGGAAAATAATGCCATAACATATTTATATTTCTAATAAAATTATTAACACGTATTTAAAAAAATGTCTTAAGGTTTATACAGTATTTTTTCTACTTACGCCAGCAGTTTCTAACCTGGGAGGCGCGAACTATTGTCAGGGGAGGCAAAAATAGACGCACTGTGTGCTTCACATAGCAGCTTTAACGTCATAAAATATATACAAGTTATAAAAATTATATTAATTTGTTCAGCTGAAGACAGAACATTTCAGAATTGATCGTTATGTTATCCCGTAGAAGCTCAAAAAAACGATTACTTTGAAATCCCACCTTTGCTTTGAGCCGGTTCATCTATTTTACTCCATGCTCTCTTGCGTTTTACATTGATGTAGACAACCCATTTCTCTTCCCCAATGATGATGCGCTTCAAAAATAGATCAATTTCTGGACGTTTGATGCTTCTCAATCACAGACGTCAACGCGACGGCACAAATTTCTTTCCGGAAGAACATGAGGAACCAATATGTCAACCTTTGACAATAAACCTAGGCATTTCAAATGATCATGAACGGTCGAATTCGATCAATTTAATCTTTCAGCGATCTCACGAGCTGTTATTCGCCGGTTTGCATCAATTAAAGCATTTATTGTGTCTTCATCAGCTTCAACTTGACTTCAAGAACGTGGTGCATCTTCAACATCAATATTTTCCAAGCCAGTTTTGGCACTGGCGTTCTGTCAATACATCCTCTTCATACACATAGATATTTTTTTTTGCTTGAACAGCATTTTTACCTTTTCGATAGTTAAAAAGTAAAATATGCCGAAAATGCTGCTTTTCACTTTCCATATTTGAAAGGGTAACAACCAAAAACTACTGCGTAGAATCAATCGAACTTCTTCAAAAACAAGCCTTGCTATATCAGCTATTAAAATATATAATGATTATACGGCTTAAGTGTGAAGTTGGCTGTGAAAGAAATCCTTCTAAACCAATAGGCCTTCTAAATCAGTTCACTGGCATTTAAAAGAATTGGAAAAGTTGTAAACTTGCCGAATATGGATACCTCACACATTGTCAAAAGAAAACTTCGTACAGCGCATTTCAATATGCCAATCAATAATGATTAGAGAACACAATTAATCATTTTTGAATCGTGTTATTGCTGGAAATGAGATGTGGATTCTTTGCGTTAATACAAAATGCAAGAGACAGTGGTTGAATGCTCTCGACTCCTACCACAAGAACAGGATTACACCCTAAAAAAATATTATGAATCTGGTGAGATATATTATGGGCAGACAATTACGACAAACACAGTTTGATAGAGGCTCTGACCTTAAAATAACTAGCCTTTGTAAATCGAGGAATGGTAATTTTACACTAAAGTATAACGAACCTTTTGAAAAAGGCTATATATCAATGAAAAATATTTATATCAAAAAACATAATTAAGGTATTTTCTTTATAAATTTGTCAAAAGTTAGTTGAATATCAACCTTTTTTTCTTTTCTCGATTAAGAATTCTATAATATACTCTATCTTTCTCAATCGCCCTCCATAATGGAAATATACTTTCTCCATTGTGATCATATTCTTTCATGATAGTAAAAAATTCTCAAGATGTGTCCAAAAAAAGTTATCCGTAAGCTGATATTTTCGTTCTAGTGGAAAAGTCACGCAAAATGAAAATTTTGAAATATAATAAAAAAAAATACGAAAATTTTCGATTTTTTTGATTAGATTCATAAGATTTTGTCAAATTAATGGTTTGTGCATCCTTGATTTAAATCAAAATGTATATTTTGCAATGTTTTGATAGCATATTTAGTCTCCCAGAGGAAAAACAAAAATTGAACAATAACTATAACTATAACTTTCCATGTGCAATGGCGGCGTTACCTTCGACCTTTATAAAAATATATCCTGATATATTAGGATAAAAATATATCAGGATATATTTTTAGATAAATGTTAATTTTTTCCAAAATTCTTTCGGTGCTTGATCATTCCCTGTTTCTACAATTTCTTAGAAAAAATTGAAACTGCAAAACGCAGAAAGTATGTAAAAATATTAACAGCATTTGATTTTTTTGTACGTAGTTTTGCTTAATGATGCTTGATCTTAAAAAATATTTCTAATTTAGATAGACACTTACATTTTAGAGTGTTATTGTTTACCACTACTGTAAAATGAAGCTATCATAAGAGGAAAAACTAAGGCTTTAATTATAATGTTTGATTTATGATACAAGCTAGGATATGCATTCTTGTTATTTTATTAATACTGCAATCAAAGCTATGACATTTGATTCAATTATGTATATATACATGTAAATATATGTTAATTGTCAGATTCCAAGAATATATTAATATATGTTCAATGTAAAAATAATGTTTTTGCATTAAAACAATGTTGTTACAATCAAGGTTGATAATAAAATTGGTTGAAAAATTGTTAAATATACATATATATGACATGATAATTAAAGAAAAGATTAAAAAGAGTAAATGAATAGAGTACCGTTGTGTTGATTTTGCACATTGAGTAATAATTAAACATTTTTTGTCTTAAAATATTAAAGATTTTTTTATCTCAATAAATAAAATTAATTTATTCAACTAATAGTTATTATGATGACTATATTGGAGGATGTATTGTAGATATTACCTCTATATAATGATTATATTTAAATTTGATATTATCCAAACTATCTTTGTAATTATCGTTATAGTCAATTTGTAACTTAATTATGTATTAATTTTCATTTATCTAATTAAATAAGATTAAATGAACGATTACTTGTGTTATATTACAACATTGTTTTCCGATTTAAAGACATTCTAATGCGAACACAGTATTATCACCATTCACCATTTACACGTTATGTGTGCTAGGGATCGATTGTTATTTTTTTCTGAAGGCCGAAAGTGATACTGGCCTTGAAATTCCACATATCAGACTTATTTCAAATAAAAAAAAGTAATATAGAAAATCGCACGCTCATGATATTGACTGTTATAAAATATTAAATATAGATAATAATTACGATATTACAAAAATTATATTATTTTATTACGTGTAATATATAATACAAAAATTGCATATAAAAAA
>JAGXCT010037268.1:14574-41807 GCA_022495035.1 Philopotamus ludificatus | reverse complement strand
CTCGCCAAAAGCTTTTACAGCTTAGATGGAATATACTGCCACACCCACCATATTCTTCAGATCTGGCATTTTCTGATTATTATTTATTCCGGTCTCTACAATTTTTTTAGACGGTAAAACCTTTACTTCAAACGAGAATTTATTTAGAAATATTTTAGAGAAATATTTTATGAGCGTGGAATCATGCTACTGTCAGAAAGATGGCAAAATGTTTTGGACCAGAATGGTCAATATATAATTCAATAAAATATTTATTCACTATAAGAGAATCGCCTTTTATTTTCATAAAAAAAACGAAATTATTTTACGAACAACCTGATAATTTTAGATTTTCTTTAGGTATGATATTACTTTTTCAAATATATTTGATTCTCTTGTTTTACCATGAAATGAATCTTCTAATGCGCCACGTTGATCATAGCTTGGCTACCCCTGGTTTACATGAACTTTTCAATCTTTTCCGAACGAATTCCAGATACGTTTATGAACAGTTTAGGTACCATCTATACATTCTTAAAAAATCTTTAAGGTAAATTTCTGTCTTTCGTATCTTTCAATTCCTAGATTTTTAATGTATGCATTAAATTCATGCACAGATAAGTGGCACATAGGGTAATCGGGAGGTCTACTGTACTGAAATTTCGGTCGTTATTCAATGTGGCTTTAACAATGTGAAATATTTGTTGCATGCATCATTTACTCGGAGACCTTCACGCCTTCATTTGATATTCATTAAATACGATTTTTTCGATTTTTAATTTATGGTCACGTGTCAACATTCCACTCTAGGCATTGTTCAATTTTTCCTCACATAAAAACCGAAAGGTGTGCTTGTCAAACTGTACAGAATACACATTGTTTCGACTGTTTTGGTATGACCTACTTCTGGGAAGCATTACTTTAAGGAAAACCAAGGTTCGATTATTCATCCTCCCTTCAGTCGAAGATGATTAATAAATAAAATAACCGCATTTCATTGAAGAAATTGTTTTTTATTTGTATCCAAATAATTCAAATTTTGATTTGATATTAAAATGAATACCCGATTCAGGTTTTAATTGCACGTGCAAGTCGTATAAAACACCTGGATATTATGTCTAGCGAGTAAGCTGATAAAGTGACAATTGCACAGCTGTTATTTCTGAAAACTTGGTTAGGTCATACTGGTCACGAACCCGACACCTTCTCTTGGCCACCAGCAACTGTCCCTTTATACTCAACTACGTAATTTATATGCAAAGATTATTAAACTACCTCATATCATAATAAGGTAATTCATTCCAATACAACGACTGCTGGATTTTTTTCAACTTTCTTGGTTTGTTTTTAGGCGGGCCTCCCAATAAAAAATATAATAATTCGAATAAACTGATTATGCTTCCGCCCAAAATTAATCCGCACACCCCACCCAATGAACCTGTATAAAAAAATATATTTAAAATAACAGATTAATAAAAAAAAAATATTCTGTGACATACTTAGCAGATTGTACCAAGTTGATAATACTCCATAAATCAAATGTGTTACAGTGTCTTTTTGAAAGTATATATTAACAATTAAATGATCTTGAAGGTGAATGCCTTTGCTAAAAAATATATTGAACATCATTATGCTTTTAATGGAAAAAATAATTAGGAAAAATACATTATTTTGGGTTTCTCTGAATTTGATGCCGAATTAATGACGTCAGGATCCAATGGAACAACATGTTGTCTTGCTGAATATGTATCTTCTTCGCATGGAGGTATACAATACTGACACGGAGGAGTTTGTAATTTTTCAGCGACGTCATCTGTTTCAAATAAATATTTTTCAACAGACCATGCTTCATTCCAATTGTCTGCAATAATTTAAACTAATGTGTTTTATGTATAATATTATAATTACAAGGATATGTCAAAAATGTTCACCCTTCTAGGTATAGAATTTATTTTAATAAGGTTTAAGAAAAGATAAAAATACTTTAATTTCAACATATGTATTCATATTTTACAGTTCTCGTGTTTTTTTTAATTCATTCGATAAATAATGTTTTAAGCCGAGGTGCAAGTGAAGAATGTATTACTTCTTCACCTGTTTATAAATGACGTAACTTCGAATTCATATGTCAACCATTGCCATGGCTTCTAGGTTACAAACAATCTGTTATAATAATGTAAATTAACCGCGATTGAGGTGAGTTATAACTTGGATAGATTAACTTTCCGGCGAAATCTATGAATTCTTCAGGGATACTGGCCGGAGGGAATGACTCATTACCCCCGCATCTTTAAAATATCTTTATTGAGCCTTTATATGGTTAAGTGGCACTTTTGATTTTTTTATCATTGTCATCCATCACCAAATTGTAAAATTAAAAAATATGTTTGTTTTAATTTAAAAAAATATATCTCTTCAGTTTCAGTTTTCGATCCAGAAAAATTAACGTTTTTTTTTGTTTTCAATTATTTCAATATTAAGATTGTGTTGACGCGCGTATTTAAATATGTAACGAACCGAAATCAACCGATATATATTTTGGTTCAGCTCCGACTTTCTTTCTAATCAGAATTAAAATATTTTTTAACTCATTCGTATATCATTCGGGCACCGAAAAGAAAAACATTATTCGACTTATCAACTTAATTTGTAAGTAATTATTATATAATTGTTATTCAAAAATTATTTTCTATCATTAATATATCATTGTCATATTTTTAATATACAATATATCAATAATAATAAATCTAATAGTAAAAAATTGCAAGTTTGAATTAAAATGGTTATTTGGGTGATTTTTAACTTGTATTTTTGGAAGGTTTGATGTTTGACATAGAATTTTTAAAAACCATCCATCCATAAAGTTTACGAAAAAAATCTTTCTTTTGATTTTGAGATCTAAACTTGGAGGCCTCCTGAATTTTGGAACCCCATGGCGCGCGCTTTTTAGGGAAAAAGGTAAATCCGCCACTGCATTTTACTTGAACGATAAAATTAAATTGATGATACTAAAAATAAAGCTAAGGAACGGTCACTCCACTGTGTCCAGGCAAAAATTGATTTCAGTTGTGACAATTAAAAATAGTGGTTTTCCTTACTGTACCCATAATATTTTATCAAACCTCGTATGAGCTAAAATCCATTGTAAGTTTTACCTTTCCATTGTTTTAGGCAAAGCATATCTGCCAACTGGCATACATTATCTGATTTATCCAATGGTAGAAAAAATGGTACGCAATGACACATTGTTCGTATACTTCTTTTTCTGCATCTAATGATACAATCGCTGTAAGAATCTTTAAAGTAAGTTTTGTCAGAACTGAAAAGACATCCTCTTATCAATGGGGGAAGTCGTTCCACTTCGGCTGTCCCCGTTATGTGGACAGCATCCAGAGTCACGAATGATTCGGTTTGTGGTGCTGCATATATCTGAGTGCACCCTCCGCTAGGGGTGTCCGGATAATCCTCGGGTTTTAATATAAGAATCTGCAAACATACAATTATTAGAGAATCCATGACCTATTTTAATGATTATTTTAAACATATTATACTTTGATCCCTGCATGAGGCAGTTTTGAAAACATATAATCGTCCAATTCTGGATTAAATAGCAACGAAAGACCGTTTTCAATTCCGGGTTTTGTTACTAGAGTTTGAACAGATATGTTTCTAAAATTATATTTTTTTTAATGTGCACAGATATTTTTTAAATATAAATTTAATTAAATAAAAGTCACCTTAAAACTTGTTTTCCTATATAATTAGAAACACAACAATAACCATCCATTGTTTTGCGAAATGAAAAATAATCCATACAATTTATTATTTTATTGCGAAAGCTACAACGTGTTAGTAATTCTTCGCAGCTTGGTGTCAGCTGATGTTTATTTCAAAATAATTATAATATATCACTACTATTATATTAAACGATAAGCAAACTACCTACAAATTTTAATAACACATCCAACTCATTAGGATTAATGATTGCTTCTATAGTTTTAAAGTCGATGGACATCGAATATTCTAGTTCATACAACAAACCTAAATGTTTAATAATATTCAAAAGTTCATTCTCTGTATATTTCAATGATTCGTTAAATTGACTAAAAATATTTAAAAAAAAAACATTATAACAATAATTAAAATAAAATAACTATCTACAAAAATGTTGTTACAGTGAATTGATGAAAGCTGTTGTTTTATTTTTACTTATGCGATTCAATGAGCATACAGCTATTCTAGGATGTGGAACATCTTGTAAGGCTGCTCCAGTAGCGGCTCTGGATAGAGTGATTGATGTTAAAAGAGAACCACTCCCCATACAGCTAACTAACCAAACAGCTAAAACCATAGTGCCTACATGAAAACCCCACCAAATTGTTCTAAAAGTAAAAAATATTTAATATTCATATCGTTGTAGTTGTGTACAAGATATATAATCGACTCACCTCTCCCATCTCTCCAATTTTTCATCTACAATATATCGATAACAGTTTATATTAGAGTTTTTAAAATACCTCCTTATGTTTAGCTTATTCTTTTCAAATATATATTCTTTTAAATGATTAAAACTTTCAGATAATCGTAAAAGACACGAAAAATAATGTATCATTATTGATTTAAATACAATATAGTATACCTCAACATTGAATCCTAAATCGAAATATATTGGGTTTATTGATGCACTGGTTTATATAATAAATGTAAAAATATGTAAGTACAAATATGTCAACATGATAAAATCAGAAAAGGATATCCTACTGTCAGATTAAATATGATTTTATTTATATAAGAATTTGATTTAATGCGAAATAATATGTATAAAAATCATCTATATAATGAATAATGAACGATAAGTTTTCTAGTTATTAATATTAAATTATAAACGGCTTAGAGTAATAAAAAATAATCTATAAAAATATATAAAATGCGTTTATTATTAAATTGGTTATTCATAATAAATCATGGTTTATAACAATAATAGCCGAGATAAATATAAATATGTATAAATAATAAAATTCATAACGTCATCCAATCTGTCATTAACATTTTTCAATATGGCAACACTGAGTGTTTGGCTCTCATCTGTTCGGGCGCACACAGCTCCCTTTGTTTACAACTATTCCTGTTAAATGTCTAAACCAGTATCGTTGTGTATTATTAGAATTGAAATGAATAACGAGTCAGATGAAAATAACTGTACGTATCAATTATACACTTGATTTCATAGAATAGTCTAGAAATAAAATGTCATAGATTCTTTGACTAAACCTTACGTTATTATTATGAATTAATTCACATCTTTTCTATAAATACAAATTCAAACTAAATATTAATTTATTTTGTATTGATATTTAATAAATATTTTCATTTCATGTTCAGCTGAGAGTGAAAAGAGTCAACGTAAACAAGATGTTAGATTACCTCAAAAAATAACTGTTGAAACATATGCGAATAAAACTAGTGGCTCCCATGATTTACATTTGTTACCAGTGGGATCTCGCGAAAGATCTCAATCTCCGACTGATGTCGATGATGATAAAAAATTGCATGATGATTCCGAAGAATTGAAATTTTTATTCGGAAACCCTTTGGTGGAAGTTACTACTGGAATTCTACATCTTTATAAAGAGAAGTAAGGGTTTATCATAATTTCTTATGTTAAAAATTGATTTATACCAAGTATTATATATTTAATTGTTGATTTCAATATTTTAGTGAAGCTACAGATACGACAGTCGGAGCACCATCTAATCAGTTATGTTTGTTGGCTGTGCCAGCTACAGTGAGCTGCCGGGACCTTCTGTCTTTTATGGCGGCTTGTCAAAATGATATTCAGCATGTGCGAATTTTACGGGATAACAGCCCGCATAAATATATGGCTCTGCTAACGTATGCATTTAATTTTTTTTTTTTAATTTAGCTCTCGAAAAAATTATTAACATAATTATTTATTTTAGTTTTCGTAGTCGTGGAGCTGCATTTGAGTTTCGTGAAACTTTTGGTGGCACACCATATAGTAGCCTTGAACCAGCTGGTATTTGTCAACCAGTGTGGGTGCGCCGAATAGAATGTTCGGTCGGTAATACTCCTCCGCCTGCAACTGTTACAGAATTGCCCACGTGTCCCGTTTGTTTAGGTATTTTTTTTTTAAAAAGACATTTTTATGATAAAATGTGTGATTTTTGATTTAATATGTTTCAGATCGTATGGACGAAAGTGTTGAAGGTCTATTAACGGTACAGTGTTCTCATGCGTTCCATGCAAATTGCCTTAGTGGATGGACTGATGGTTCATGCCCTGTTTGCCGTTATGCTCAGTCGCCGGATCCCCCTGCTGCTAGTGAATGTTCTCAATGCACTGAACAAGGTAACACATTTGATCTGATTGATTTGCAATTACTAAGTTATTCTGAACTATAATGTGTACGAATTTAGATAGAGATGGTGGAGCTAGTGAGGGTGGAGCATTATGGATATGTTTAATTTGTGGACATGTGGGATGTGGCAGGTATGTCGATGCCAACAAATAATTTTATCGTTAAATTTGTTTTCATATTGATTTAATTTTTAGATACCAGGCTGGCCATGCCAGGGATCATTTCAGAACGACTAATCATACATATGCTTTACAATTAGGCACAAGTAGAGTATGGGATTATGCTGGTAAGCAATATAATTAAGTATTAGGGTATCCAGAATTAATGACGTATTTTATCCACGAAACTCAATCTCAATTTTTCAATCTTTTATTAAATCATAAATCTCTTTCTTATAAAATTCCTGTGGTTTTGAATCAAAATTTCCCCAAAATGGCCGATTCTACTTCGTTCACTGTGTTATAAACGGCCC
Source organism: Philopotamus ludificatus (assembly GCA_022495035.1). Taxonomy (NCBI): domain Eukaryota; kingdom Metazoa; phylum Arthropoda; class Insecta; order Trichoptera; family Philopotamidae; genus Philopotamus; species Philopotamus ludificatus. The sequence continues at coordinate 34,977 of JAGXCT010037268.1, read as the reverse complement.
ATCGTCCGTCTGTATCATTTCTGGGCTCTCGATATTCTCGAGTGCTATCCTTCTTACCGAAAATATGACACGGAACACATTTTACACAAGACAGTTCCCTCCAAAAGTTAGTGACGTCACTGTCCATGACTCAGGTCCAGGTATATTTATTCGCCACTTTAAGCGCATTCAGGTATATTCGCTCACATCGTCATGGCAGTCACATTTCCGTGATTTCTCACGTACAACAGATACGTCTCTGTGATCTCATCATCATCTACTCGTACCAAAAGAATCTTTATCTTTATCATCTCGTACTGGAGATTCGTCTCTGGGATTTTATTCTTCATAACCACTGAACATATCATTGAACTGACGACAACAGTATTTTCTACAATAAACATAATAATCAACACAACTCGTTTTTCACTTTGATCCCGATCTTTTACGCGATCGTCTACTGCCGGACGGTCAAACGTTTCGACACCAGCAGTTGGATCCTTGGAGCTGGAGGACACTACGCGATCTTCAACAGATACGCGCCTAACTCAACCCTTAGGTCCGGATTGTGATGGTTGACCTCCAGGTTAACTAGACTCTTCGAATACGGGTCAAAACAGCCTGGGCTCCTCATAGTTCCGTAGAATCTATAAAATCATGATTGTACCTAACCACGATCGCGACCACGTCCAATACTGACATGCGACAATCCTCGACTAATATGCGACATTAATTTTAAAATATATGGCTTACAAAGAATTTTCTTTAGAATGGGATTAAATCAACCCTGTTTTTCAGGTGATAATTTTGTGCATAGACTTTTGCAAAATAAAGGAGATGGTAAACTGGTGGCCGCGGGGGGTCCTGCAGATCCCGAAACATGTTGCACTCCCGGAGAGCAAGAAAAGGTGGATTCCATTCAACTTGAATACACACACCTTCTAACAACGCAATTAGATACTCAACGACGACATTATGAAGAAATAATATCCATGTATGTATATTTTTTTATAATTAATATTTTTTATTTAAACTATAATTCCAGCTGAACATTTTTTTATAGGCAGAAAGATTCAGTAACATCAGAATTAAAATCTCTTCAAGAAAAATTTAAAGAATCGGAAAAATCTCGCAATCAAATGAGTAAAAAATTAAATGGGTTGCAGACAAAGTAAATATTGCAGTGTTTAATTTATACCGTTAATATTTTTTGTTTAATCAATATTTAACATTTATTCAGAATGACTGTATTGCAAAATGAGTTGACAGAAGAGAGAACGATTGCCGAATCAAATGCACTAGCTCGTGAACAACTTACGAATCAAGTGCAGTGTGCAAATTCGCAGATAGCCGAATTACAAGAGCAAGTTCGCGATCTCACATTCTTCGTAGAAGCTTCGAGTGCAATTGAAAAGAGGCCAGATTATCAAGAATTGCAAGGCGGACAGGTCGGAGTAGAAACGCAATCCAACAATTCCAAACGCAAGAAGGGACGTGGAAAGCGTTAATAAATATAAATATTAATAAAAATATCAGTACTTATATATTATATTGGAAGAAATATTCCCATTATATAAATTCTTAAAAGAAAAACTTCAAAAGACCAATAGAATAAATACCTTGTCAGTGTAATTCTTTTTAATTAATTATAATATATGTATCGTGATCTTATATAAAAAGGCGTTAAAAATTCTAATAAAATAAATGTTCAATTTGCTTTTTTATATAACCTAAAAAGAATACATTTCTTTATAATCCGAACATATTTATAAACGCTTCTAAAATATTACGAATAAATATTTATTGATTTTCTAAATAATATATGTATCATTAAATGTGCTTATGATGCCCTTAGATTATAGTATTTAATTTCGTAATGATTGAAGATATTGATTATCATATATTCCTTTATTTTTAGTTTACGAAAAAATCCAGTAATATAATGTCTGGTATTATTCATTTTAGTGAGAGTTTAGATTAAATATATTTATTTCATAGTTTACGAGTGAAACATTTTCATACTCTCAACAATTTCACGCATATAATTATAATTTAAAGAATATAACTTGCCAAAGCCTTAATAAACATGCTTTTTTTTAGCTGGTTTTAATTAAAAATGAAAATCCGAACATAATTTCTTTACATATCTGCAGAATCTGAAAGAAGACAAATTTTAATATAGACTTTCCTCAAATGTGTCAAAAATTTATCACGTCGTTAGGAGTAAGGATTCTCAGAAATTTGCTGCCATTAAATATATAATCGTTTTATGTGTATCAATGTAAGTATAACTTTTTTGTGTAATGAAGTAGGAAATATGTGATTGTACATTGATTAAAAAAATAAATATGCTTCAAAATGATTTCTCTATTATTTTTATATAATATAAAAGCCATTATTTATCCTTTATGTGTCCGATTGAGCAGGAATGAGGGTGTTACGTTTTTTTATAGGTATTTTAATTCCATGTAGCCTCGATTCATGCTTTTCTTTATGGGCTTTTCTGCTGAATTTTGCTTCGCATATAGAACACGAAAATCGTTTTTCTCCGGTGTGAGTAAATAAATGCTCTTGAAGACCGCTAGAAGTTTAATACTATATAAATAGATGATATAAATATATGTAATGAATTTGAAATACATAATTACATACAATGCAAATACAAAACTTTTGTCGCAATGGGGGCAATGATGATTTCGGATATTTTCATGTCGTTTTGCGTGGTAGTATCGTGCTTGCGGAGATACAAATGCTTTTCCACAGGTTCCACAAAGAAAGTTCTTTTCTTTCGTATGGAAATATCTAAGTACGGATAAAAGTATATATAAAATAATTGATGATTTTACACCTGTATTGAACAACTGCATAATAATGTGACTAAATAACTAACCTAATGTGGACAGTCAGCTGTTGTTTATCTCTAGCGGCATGTGAACAATATTGACATATAAAGTTTCTTTCATTGGTATGAACTTTTCTATATATAAAAATAATATCCATTAATATAAAAATATATTATATACAATATTAGTATTGTTTTTTTATACAAACAGATGTAATTGAAGTCTACTATTTTGCGGAAACGCTCTATTACAGCCCGAAAATGTGCATTGAAATGGGAGTTCATTGCGATGTGCCAACAAATGCATTCGAAGACTCGTCACTCGTAAAAATATTTTGGCACAAATCTCACATTGCAATTGTCTATCGCTAGCATGAAGCGCCTTATGTGTATATTCAGAACGAAAATCTTAAAAATATATATATTTAAAATGTGAAACTTATGTCAGATTATTACAGAATATTTTTGAACAAATACATACTTTTTTGACATATTTCACAAAAATATGGCTTTATACCGGCGTGCGCCTCTTTGTGTTTTTTCAATGAATAATTAGTTTGAAAAATTTTATCACATAAATTACATTTTAACGTATCGGACTTATTTGTTTTAGTTTCTGTTTTCGTCGACTTTTCTTTGTGTATATTCTTGTGCTTTTTTTGATCTATTCTTCCTGACTTTTTTACTTCTTCGATAGTTACATCGTCTAATAAATCATCATTACTTTTAATTGATTGATTTTCATAATTATTTGAATTAAATTCAGCATCTTTATCAAAAATTACATTGTTAATATTGTGTGTTCCAGCATCGTTGTTATCATTAGTTTTATCATTGGCGATGAATTCTAAATTTATATCTTCAGCGTCAGATTTTTCGATAATTTCATTTTTTCGATCAATGAGTTTTAAATGTGATTCTTCGCAAAGAACCTTAAATTTATATGCAACTTTGAGTTTACTTAAACATTTTTTACATATATGTCCAGGTAAACCATCATTTTCATCAACCTGTATCGAAATTTAATAACATGTATTATAATAAATAAATACATAGAATGTGATGGCATAAAGTAGAGTTACTGATTTAATTAATACTTACGGGTATGTGAGAAATCTTAATAATTGCATCGGCGCAGGATATTTTATGACTGTTCAAACAGTTTGTTTTAAAGATTGATTTCATATCTCCTTCCTCTAAGCAAACTCGACAAATAATTTCAATTTTCATCATAAAACAATTTTGTTAGATTATTACATTTATATAAATACGTTGATAAAATAGAAAATATAAACAAATCATTAAATGATTGTCGCAATGCCCTATTGACAGCAGCTGGGGCTATGGAAACAAATGTATACTTTTAAAAGCAGGGTTGATCCAAACACGATTTTTCCGGGCCATATTCAAAAACTGTATATAAATTAATATTTACAAAAAATAATATTATATATTTGTACAGCTATAGCTCATACAATGCTCCCATTTATAGAGGGGTTTTCTATAGTGTGTGTGACTGTCACTCCTATAGAGCTCCCTTCTAGACCAATATTTTTTACAAAACGTTAAATTTTCGAGCTCATATTACATATTTCGTAAATATTCAATACATTGACGGACGAAATAATTACCAATGCCTTGGGATTGACAACAAAATATAAATTAAAAATAGAACAGTCGCTTAACATATGTAAATTGAAACATGTTTGATGAATTAACATCGTTCAATTTACAAAATATTATTAAAAAACCTAACCCCAAATTTTGTATAGATACCTAGACTTCGATAGGGCATGTTTTTATAGCATGCTCTCGGCGCTATATGAGGGTTGACTGTATAACAGAAAAATAATATTTTTAATATTAAAAAAAAATACATTTTATAAAACTTGGAAAATATTATGTATGTTTAGATAAAATAACATAATTGACAATAACAAAAATAACAGACTACAGTTGTTTTATCATCCACGATTTATTTTTTTATTATGGCATCACTCCACAGCTCTTATCTTGACAGCTCTGTAAAATTTGGCAATCAGTCACACCCCTTTTTAAATATATTTTAATAAAATACTAGATTATGTGTATTCTTTTTATCTGTACCGGCAGTTCATCATCAAATGGGTATAAACTAATTTTAGCTAGCAACAGAGATGAATATTTTTTCAGACCTGCTAAGCCTGCATCTGTGTGGAAAGATGGAAATGTTATTGGAGGTTATTATTTTTCCTAATGAATTGTAGACTCTTACTTAATAATATATTTTAATTCAATGCAAAATTTTATTATTCTATTTCCACTCAATAATACAAATGAAGGTCAAGATATGCAGCCAGGTCGTGAAGGGGGAACTTGGCTTGCGATTAATGGACAGAAGAAACGTTTAGGTGTATTATTAAATTTACCAAACGTACCAACCCCTGCAAACGCTCAAGGTTATATATATTTGAAGAACTATTAATCTTAATTGAATACTTAATAATTACTTACACCAATAGACTTAAGAACTTATAGTTAAATTTTTTTTTTGCTTATAGGAGAGGATCAATTGTTTCCAGACTTTGTATTGGTGATAAGGACAATTAATAAATATGTCGCACAATTAGAACAAAATGAATATAATTCAAATGGTTATAATCCATTTATTTTAGTAACTGTTGATATTGGGTAATTGACTCACGTTATTAAACTATGATTTTTCAAATAGTCATCGAATTGTATATATAATATAAAGTTTTCTTTTACAGGAATACTACTCAATTGACATCTTACTCCAATTTCGATAGAATGTTAGGAAGTTACAAAAATGACTGTGCATTTGGTTTTAGCAATAGCGTACCTGGAACTTCATTAAAAAAGGCCGTTTTTGGAGAAGAACGATTTCAAAAGATAATAAATAACAACTTGAGCAAGGATAAACTTGTGGATGAACTTCTAAGCCTTTTAAAATGGGATGAAAAGTGATTTTTGAAAACTTGCGTGTTATATGTTGTACCATTCATTTGATTAATGCTTATTTTTATGTTTTTAGACACTTACCAGATCCAGAATTAGAAAAAAGAACCATACCTTCAGATGATTTAGCTTCAATTTTTGTTCATATACCAAATCAAGATTATGGAACTAGGTATTTAAAACACATTATATAAATTACAGATTTTCGTTTGTATCATTAAAATATATTTTATTATTCATAGAACACATACTATTATTCTGGTCGATGCAGAAGGCACTTTAGATTTTTACGAATGGACAAAAATTCCAGAACAGATTGACTGGCTTAAAACGCATCTTCAAGATAAAGTGCCAATTAATTAATTTTATATACAAATGTACATACATTTATTTGGGATATTTTAAATAAATCGCAACAAATATGTTTTTAATCTTTTTTTTATTAATATTTAACAATATAAAGACGTTTTTAATATTTTACAACTAGAGCATATTTTCAAAAACTGTTGGATTTTGAAATTTTGGATCATGTTCTAATACACATCCAATTAATTTAGGTACACTAACTACAGTGCCCGATATAATTCTGGGAAAGAATTCCTCTTTCTTCTCTTTATAAACAATTTGCAGTCTTTGGCTAATAAATTTGTCACTAACAGATATATTTCCAACTTCAATATATTTATTCAGCGATGCGGAAAACATTTCAAAACTTATCCTCATACTTTCCCAATTAGATATTTTATCAGCAGCGATATTAGTGACTCTAAACGGATAACCTAACATTTTATATATTTCCGTTACATTTTTAATTGTATTTTCCAATTCAGTATTTAACTCAACCTCGCAATCTTTAACAACGATGAATATTTCTACAACAGATGATTGACTGACTTCGAATAATCCCAATGTTGAATTATCAGGTACAGGTTTATATTGTCGTCCAAGACTAAAATATTTTAATGGAAGAGTCGATGAATAAATCACATTTCTGGTGTGATAAGCAGCAAAAGAAAATAAAGAACCGCCACCAACAAGATGGAGACGACTATTTTCATTAACGTTAGTATTTTCATTGTGATGTAATATAAAAACTTCATCAGGATTTCTATGATCATATCCACAACCTTCGACTACTACACTTTTTGTAAAGTCTGCATTGGAAAATTGGATATAACCAAAATTACGTAAACGTTCGCTAAAGAAAAACTTGGAATTTAATTCAAATAAGGCAGCACCATTCTTTAAATAATAGTTAGATGGATTTATAAATGTTAATAATTCAGATTCAGTAGCTATATCCAGATGATTTACAGGTAAATTTTGTCTTTTAATACTATTGTTAAAACTAAATATTTCAAGATTTTCGAATAATGGTGTTTTAGCATGAAGCACGTTTGGAAGTGCCAGTAATTGTATCATAATTTCTTCTTCAACAGGCCATAAAGCTGCTTTTAAATTCTTTAAATCTTCTTGCACTATTTTGTAATGAATTTTTAATTTTTCGATTTCGTTGTTAGATTTATCTGCATCAGCATCATACAGATCGCGCAAGGTGTCCGATAATACAGTTTTTTTATCTTGAAGGGTTTCTTTAATTTCATGTATAGTTGAAAAAAATTCCATGTTTTCTTTTAAATCGACACAATTAAGGTGACTTTTTCTTTTTGTAACATTGTCTTCGATGAGAGCAATGTTTTTCAAATGAGAATTTATATCAATATGAGGCGACACAATTACACATGTATCAGTAGCCTTATGTCCACCGATAAATAGAGCAGATCCATATTGCACTTTCAATTTTGATAGGCTCGGGAAGAAAAATTTTCTCAATAAATTACTTGGATTAAATGCCATTCTTTATTATTAAAAATATCAGAACATTATCTTACTTATTATATTTGATTATTAAAAATTGTTATGATTTCTTCGACTTTTTAGCAGTGGTCATTTCAACATCCTCATCTTCAATGTTCTTATTTTCTGATTCACTTTCTTTAGTTATAGTTTCGATTTTTCTTTTTTGAGGAAGCTTAAAGTTGCCGTGACCAGCTGCCCTTTCAGACTCTTCGATAGTATACGGTTCTAATTCGAGGGCTTTAAGACGACGCTTGTGAACTTTTGTCCTAAAATGTTCTGAGAGCGCCTGTTGATCAATAAAATATCTAGCACAATGTATACAATAAAACTGAGCCGAGCCTGTTTTATCTACGTCTACTTCTTGATTAACCAATTTCCCTGCATTTTCTATAATAAAAATAAATAAACAAAATTTTAGAGGTTATGTGTGTATTAAAAATGACATGTGCCAGAATATCTTAATACAATTGCATGTATAATAACGTAAAAAAAATACCTGGCTTTAAATCTGTATCAATCTGATCCAGGTCCTTCTTCCTGCCGAACTTAAGCCTCCAGCGCTTTTTCAAATGCGTATCCCCAAAGTGGTACTTGCGCCGCTTGTACGTCATGGCGAGCAGGAACAGATGTAAGATCGCGAACCAAAACGACCATACATCCGGATTCTAATAAACATAAATAATTATATATATTGATGAAGGCAATAAATCAATATATTATTTAAAATAGGCATTAGAAAAATAAATAAAGTTAAAAGAATAACGAGTACTAGCCAAATAAAAGAAAACATATAATTTAAATTTCAATCTGTTCATATTTTTTAAATATATTTATGCATTTCTAATTCTAATTATGGCTCGTATGGGAATACAATTGAAAATGAAATAATGTGGCTAAAACTTAAATTTACTAACGAAACTTATGGATTCTAGATACACATTCACAAAAATAAAATGAACTCATTTCTCTCTAAATAACTTTTACACAATGCTTCCAGCGTGGGACGTTGGCGTGTGCGATAAATTGACAACTGTCACACCGGGATGACCATATCGGATAAAGGATTAAAAACTAAAATATGTAGAACAATAGTTTTGATCTTTTTAGAAAAGTTATATAAAAAATAAAAAAAACCTTGAATCCTATTTACCGTATCGTATTTTTTTAAGATATAGCAAAATTACTTTCTAGCATCGATATACATTATTTGACTTTAAATTTCCTGCATTTTTCTACTATGGCAACATTTATAAATTGTCACAATTGTCGCCAGTCTGATTGCAAAAGCTGGTAAATAAGACCCCAGTATTATCTTTATATCAATGTTAGCAGAAATCTTATTTCCTTCATATTATTTTAGTTAACAATGGAATTACCTATGGATTTAGAAAATGTTTTAGTCGGGTTGGGCGTTGGAAAACGCCCTGTGCTCGACACTTTCTTTAGTACCAATAATATTCTATCAGAAATGTCTCAGAAGATTGGCGTGATTGAAATTAATTGTGATAATTCTTTTAATTCAACGTAAGTATGCAAAAAATAATTTAGTTAAATGTTTTGTAGTAATATTGTCACCATTATTACTATTGAAGCGTAGGTTTCGATACCGAATTAATTTTATATAATGCTAAATTAATAGTATATTTTCTTTTATAGTGAAAACTTTATTTGCAACATACCTGGCTGTGCTGCAGTTTTTAATAATTTAATTGAGTACGAATCTCATTACAATAGAGGTAATGCAACTTAATTTGTATATTTTTAATAACATTTAAAAATTATACCTTTTAATTCTAGTACATCGTTACACATGTTGTGAATGTAAAAAGAGTTTACCCAGCGCACATTTCTTAGATCTGCATGTTGCTGAAACACATGATTCTTTTTTTGCTGTTATGGCTGTAAAAACTCCATCGGTAAGTTGAATTTTATGTTTTTTTGATTTAATTAATTAACTATCGCATTAATTCAAAGTTTATTACATTGTGGCAATGATATTTTATTACATTACATAGTATTGTAAATGGTTTTTTTTATTATTTCAGTTTGTATGCTATCTGGAAACTTGTTCCATTAAATTTTTGAACCCAAAGGAGAGACTCGAGCATTGCATTAATGACCATAAATTTCCACCAAACTTTCGGTTTGATTATTTAAATGTTAGTGGTAAAAAAAATACCCAACCCAAATTACATAAAAAGAAAATGAACGTTGGTTCAAATGATTGCATGGAGATAGACGTGACTCAGAGCAATAATGATGATAAAAGAAGTAAGAATTTTGTAACAAAAAGTAAAGAATTTGCTTTTTGCAACAGTAAATCGAAGAGCTTACACACAAATAAATTTTATGCAAATAAATCAAAATCTGTAAAACCGAATTCACAAAGCAAATTAAATAATGATGACATGTTGATAGAAATGAAATTAAATCTCCCGGAATGCTGATAATTTATATTTAATTGATATTTACACAAACTGCATGTCACATCATATTGTTTCAAATAAAAAATCGTATTTTTATTTGCAAAACTATGTCAATCAAATATTTTCAGATATTATAAGCCTAGGTGTTAATTATCAGTATATAATCAAATAACAAACTACCGCAAATAAATGTAAACATGAAAACTTGTAATTTAATGCCATTTATTTAAACAAAAAAATATATATAATCTAAAAAATTTTAACATTTAATTTTTTTTTGTTCATTTCTTTCAATATATTAAAATAAATAATATTACAATAGTATGTATCACATGAGAAACAAAATTTTACAATAAGCACCGCTATAATATCGATGACTAAATATTCAAATTATATTTGAATTTATTTGGTTTTTCCTTGGGCTGCGACAGCTTCCATCGCTTTCTTAACAGTTTCTTCGTCTCCCAAGAATTTCATTGAAACCACAGGCTTCATGTCGGCATCTAACTCGTAGATGAATGGTATTCCGGTCGGAAGATTTAAGCCCATAATAGCCTCATCGGACATATCTGCAATAGAAAAATAATTTATGTTTATCTAATACTATTTTAATTAACAAATATATCAAATTTGAAAAACTCACTATCTAAATGTTTAACAATACCCCTGAGGCTGTTTCCGTGAGCGGCTATTATAATAGTTTTTCCCTCTTTGATCTAAAAAAAAGAAGATTAATCCAAAGATTCTATTACATTTTATAAATTTGAGGTATAATAAACATTACCTGTGGTACGATAACGTCGTTCCAATACGGAAGAGTGCGTTGGATTGTCAATTTAAGACTTTCAAACTTAGGGAACTCTTCTATTTTCAGACTGTCGGCGTAGCGGGGATCTTTGACAATAATGTCATAATAGTTATTTTCTGGGGTCATTTCCGGTGGAGGAACATCAAAACTGCGTCGCCAAATCAGTACCTGCAAATAAAAATGTATACATTATAATAAAATTAGCAATATGGTTAAGCACTTTAAAATATTACCTGTTCTTCACCATATTTAGCAGCGGTCTGAGCTTTATCAAGGCCGGTGAGACCTCCATAATGACGTTCGTTCAACCTCCACGTGCGGCTAATAGGAATGTCGGTTTGTGAGATTTCTTTCAAGATTGTATCGAGAGTTATCTGTGCCCTGGACAGCAACGAAGTGTGAGCGGCATCAAACTTTATGCCGGATTCACGCAGAGCAGTGCCCGCGGCCTTAGCTTCATCTTTGCCTAATATAAAAAGCGCATAAGTTTTTATTAACATTTCTCATTGCGCCATCTAGTAATATTGAGACGATAAAACGAATTCCCGAGGGTTTGATAACTTTAGATGGCGTACTTTAGCATGCACAGAGTAATGAGACCGGTTCGCACCTTTGTCGCTGAGGCCGGCATCGAACCAGCCGCAAAATAAATTCTTCTGGTTCCATTCGCTTTCGCCGTGACGCACCATCACAATCCGGTGAGTTGCCATGATGCCGAGAAGAAGCCGACACTTCGAATGAAACAACTCAGAAACTATGACCAGACTGACCTCTACGGCCGGTATTGCCAGATCGCGACAGTTCCGAAATACTTTTATAAAAATATCCTTAGCTTTTTATGACTTTCGCTTGAATATTGATAAGATAACGATTTATAATCCAAAACGACGATGCGTATATAAAGAATAGTATTGCTTTCATAACTTGCATTATTTTTTGTAGATATAAATAATATAACTACTAGTTATTTTTTATAGTTATGTGGTTCATTGAATACATCTATTATTTAAATAATCACATTAGTTTTGTCAAGTGATAATTAAATATAGTAATTTCAAAATATAAAAGTTCACGTTTGATATTGATGGGCGATGAGAGTAATGTTAGGACCTCGCATCGAAGAAGAATAACGGATCGATGTCAGCCGGTGTAACGGCCAGCCGGTTTGAACTGGGAATGGAGCCGCTGCACGAGCCGCGCGCCGCCGGCCACAAACTGCGCAGGGTGCTGCGGCGTGTAAGGGGCGCGTTAGTCCGCCTCGCCAGGGTAAGGCATCTACTTTCGCTAGGCCTCTGATTTTGGTATGCGCCTCCATTGTATGTCTCTGTCTCTTGCAGCAGCTGCAGCCGACACCGCGCCGCCAGCGCCTGGAGAGCTGCTCGCCTTGCCGCGGCCCAGCCACCCCGCAGCGCTGCCGACAGGTAATGTTCTTGAATGCCAAAGATTGCACCTTTAATTATAAAAAAAATAAATTATATAATATTTCAAAAACATTTGTCGCTTTGCCTTTCGATACTAACATTGCCTGGCTCTTAGTAGTTTGAGATGTCAGCAGGTAATGAGTGTGAATAATCTTGTGAGTAATACTTTTTTATGACTCACCGATTTCGACTAAAAACGATTTGATTTTTTTTGTAAATTTAAGTTGTTGGGATTGAACTAATTAAAACATTAAATGCAATATGGTAGATTTATAACAATTAACACATCATAATTTTTTTTTCAGTTTTGGGATTAGTGTGTAGAATGTAAAATGATGAATGAAAAATTGTGTTTAGTTCACTTTCTTCTATTTTAAACTATTTTAAAATTGATTTATGTAGATAATTTAAACAAATATACTTTACAAACATATCTGGAAAGCAGTAATAATTAATATAAATTTTGCTTTTACTTACAGGTCTTAGGACGCACTCCGGCTAAACTTTATAGTCCATTCGGTATAGAAACTCCCAGATACCCTGATAATTTAAATGATAGTATATATTATCCAGATACGCCGGAACATGGGTATGTATTATATTTTATTATTATTTTGATTTTTTTTTTATTATTATATTCATTTTCAGAGTGTCGCCGGTTCGCAAACATTTCAAGTCAAAGTCGCACGTGTGGCGTCTCATTAATACCCGTCCTCGTTCACTCTTTCAATAATAGATGATAATCCAAATTTTGCATGATAAGCTTGTGTCTTTATCAGTGTAACGGAACGCTTTAATTCTTAGATTTATTGAAGTTGTTATCAAGCTTACGATTAATATTTAACGTACAAACTAATTTATAATAATTGGTTTAAACGTACATTTTAATTAATATGCTCAAATATATTACAATGTTTAATCTTAAATGAGACATTATGTTTTAAAATTTAGAATTTTTTTTAGTCTAATTTATATGAATGATTTTAATCCCCACCAAATTTTTGATGACTGTAAATTAATGAATAGAACACAATCTTGTTTTTTTGTTTGAGCTCAACATTATAACGCCAGTCTCAAGTATTTATATTTTAAATTTATTTTTATCATAGAGCATTTTTAAATGAGAATGAATTTTTTTTGTAATTAATTTTAAATGTTAAAGAAGATGTATACTTGTAATTCTAATATTAATACGTAATATCGATAACATGTTTCTTCACTATGAGATATTTTACAAAGCCTAATTAATACAAGTGGCAATATTTTGCATTGCTTATTTTAAAAGATTGATAAAATGTGATACTATTGAATAATAATATTGTATGTGGAGAGGGAAAGTATTGTATACAACACCCGGAACGGGAATGACTAGGACGCGGCAGCTTATTTAAAATCGCATATCTTTAATGTGTGTTACATACATATACTAAGAATTAAGTACCAGATAATAATCTAAATGAATATGAGCAATCTATGTACCTTTTCTATGTGCATATCTTTTTTTTTTAGAAGAAATTTAATCTTCTATATTTTGCTTTGGACGATTTTGCAGATTAAACTATTTCTTAAATCTGATATGACCCACCGATTATTTAGTTTTATTTTAATTAACGTATTTATTATCAAAAGTACAATCACCATTGTATTAGGTTACTAATGTGTCAGTATTAACTAATGGACCTGAACCAAAGCTATTTTGTACAAATTTTTGTCCTATCTTTTATGTACAATTATTAGATTATCTTTTTACAAATATGTATTTGTATCATTATTGTTCATCCTTTAAACCATAAATAGTTGCAGAGTCTATAGGCTTGCGGTGTAAACTATTTATTTTGTACTTTTATATGTGCTTCACAAATAAACATATTTAAAAACATACTTTTGTTAATTTTTTCTCTTTATGTTCTCTTATTTTGGGACTGCGTTCTTTCTAGTAACCCAGAATTAATGTCGCATTTTTAAAACAAGATTTCGAAATCAGTCATCCTGGAAAGACATATTTTAACATTTTTTTATAACAGTATACGATTTGAGTATTGTTTTGAGATAAAAAAATATTCCCAAATTTAGTGGTAATGGAAGAAGTATGTCTGACAGAACAACATTTGCGGAATTACATGCTGATGCAGTTTAATATGAAAATCTTGCTAATGAAGCCAGGAGAAATATTTTTGATGTTTGTGAACCGCAGCATGTGTGCCTTGTTTTGTCTTCCTATCGGCCGTAGATGTTGATTTTTTCATACTGTGACGGACAAACATACAGATCGTAGCAGGTAACATTTTAAACAATATACTTCAGTTATATATTTCTTTATTTTAAATATAAAATATAAAAGGTAGATATATATTTTATAAATCTACAAAAATATAGGATTAAAATTATATACCATCATTAATTATTATAAAATATATTTCAAGTGAAGAACATTTTTGTTTAAATCAATGTAAGGAAAATAGAAGCATTTAAATAGAATGATTTTTAAATAGTCATATATTTGGCTACAAAATTTTCAATGTAAATCGACTACGTTTTTACAGAATAAAGTTATAATGTAAAATTTAAGCTATTTGAAAATTTTAAGATTTCTATTTTATGATTACTCTATCAGTGACTATATACAGCTTCATGTAACACATTGATAAAGTCATAAATAATTTCCACTTTACTTAATATGATTTTTTATTTAACAAATAATACAGTAATTTAACGAAAAATTCGCTGTTATTTATATGACTTGCTCCCATTTAGTTAGCAGTTGAATTATTCTTCCTTAAAAAAATTGGTAAGAATTGAATGAAAAAAGTAAAGCTTTGAACCGGAACCGAACCGAAAACGCTATTTTTGTTGGAACTAAAACTGGATCAGTTAATTTTAGTTCCTTATAATGTTAAAAAATTAATACAAATATATTTTTGAAAAATCACTCGGAGCCGAATCGAAAACCGAAAAAAAATTAATTATCTCTATCGATCAAGAGTTTTTTTATTAAAATCTTCATTGTCTCTGATCTGAGATGTTATATATGACTAACTAATATTTCCGGACATAATATATGTTAGATAATTTTTTTGAATACAGTTTTAATTGACACTCACATTCTAAACCAGGGGTGGCTCGTGACTTTAAAAACGGGTGGGGCATGATAAGGTAGTGCCCTCCCCTATTTTCAAAAAAAAATTAACTGTACATATTTTTAAAACACTAAGATTGAATCAAGAAAATAATAAGAATCATCAAATTTTTCGTTGCGAAATTAAACAAAAATATTTTTTATTTACATATAAACAATAATAAAACTATTATTATAAAAAAACATGTATTATTTGGCTAGCGACCACGTGTGCAGGGCATATAGAAACTTGCCCTGAACAGACTTATGCACCAAACAAAAAGCGAGCTTATGTATACGGTAATACGGGACTTTTCTATTTCTAGCCAAACAACAATACTTGTTCGCGCTAAAGCTAGCGACCACGTGACCAGGGCGGATACAAGGATGCCCAAACACAAACAATTACGGTTCTGTTTGCATATCTCAGCTAATTATTTTTCACGGGGCACCCGGGGCACTGCCCGGGTAAATTTTTATATTCCAGAGTTGTGCTTCTAAGCTTGAAAACCCTTGTTACACTTCAATGTATTAACATGAGCCTGTATATTTACATTAATAATTGTTAAAACTATGAATAAATTATTAACGTTCCAGAAATATGATTTCAAAATAGCATTAAAATATACATTGTGAGAAAAAAATAAACCGTAAGTATAAGACAGAATGACGCATTATATTCTAACCTTCAAATGTTATCTTTATGGGCAATATTTTTACTATAAAAAATAAATTTATTGATATTGAAAAAACGCTATACATATACATTATTTTAATTAGTGCTTCTTAACACATAGAGGTCCGGGCGCACAGATATGTGCGGTTCGCAGAACCTGTTAAAGTTTTTGAGACGCACATATAAGTGCGCCCGAACCTCTGTGTGTTAATATATCAATATTATTAACCCTTCCACCCACAATAAAAAACTTAAACATATTTTGAAACATACTAATGATATGAATTTTTTAAAAGAAAAATACGTATTTTCAGTTTAAATTGTGGATTATAATGAAAAAATTTAAACATTGTGATGTTACCAAATGCTTATATATCAAAGATTAGACCGATTCAATTTAATTCATACAATTCACAAACCAAGGCTAGCTAACGATAGTTATTTTAAATTTAATTAATCGAAATAGGACATAAATCAATGAATTATTCATATAAACTATGTATTAATTTAACATATGGTGATTATTTATTCAACGTCGATTGTTTCCAGGATGAAGAAATTTAGTTGAACGCATAAAGCAGCAGCAAAAATGTACAAACGCCTACAACGATTCCGATTATCAACGAATCACGCTTCTTTCGTGAATTAATTCTATGAATTAAACTATGTATAGCTGGAAACCTACAAATAAAAATGATGTTAACACAATTTGATCATCATTTAGAATTATAACAGTAGAATGTACCTGTTGGACATATCATTGAATCGGGTTTGTAATTTTTTAAATGAATATCGTTGAGTGTTCAAATGCTCTCGAGTTTCCATAGCAATATTAATCTGTTCGTCTATCAAGTGATGTGAGCTTAAAACAACGATAAAAGCATTATAAAATCTGTGGATATTTAATTTTTCATATTTTATCGTAAAATAATAACCTATGCAAATGGCTGCTTTCCTTTGTGTATTGATCTCGTCGAGAGAGACCTCCGGCTTGCGAGTTGCTATTTCCTTCGGAACCTCTTAATAAATCCTCTCTTTCTCTCCTAGACACCCAATTACCTTGAGTTTTTCTAAACTCTTGTTGATAGTCCTAGTAAATATAGAATTGATTATTTAAAATGAGCATTGGCATATTTAATTTTAATATTTACCTGCAATATTTCTCTATGTCTTTGTCTAGTATGAAGCATTGCAGCTCCACTAGGAGGTTGTTCAGCCATTTTATCATTAACGCCAGCAAGCTATATAATACGGTTGAAAATGTATTGATTGTACACAATAAGATACACTAAATAAATGAATAAATAATATACTGTATTTATTAATTGTTGGATTTCCATTTGCCATGGTCTCAAACATATCATCGGGACTTAAGAGTGGAACGGTATCCGCTTGAAGACTACTATTGGTTCCTCCGGCTCCAAGTTTGCTAAACGCCACAAGTTTTACATCAATGTCATTTTCTAGATTCCTCGCTTGTTTTCTCAAATCTGTGATTAAATAATTATAAATATAATCAAAATGTATTCACAAAACGTTCATTATTATTAAATAATAATAAAGAGTGCCATAAATTAGGCTTTATTTTTTTTTATCAATACACACAAATGCTACGTCAGTGTCATTGTTGGCGATTAATAGATAAGTTTCGATGTTTTAATCACAAAATTCAATTCGTAGATGTTCTTTACAAATATAATAAACGAATATTGGCATGTGGAAAGACGAATAATGCATACCTTCCCAACTGGAAGCTACACCGCCTGCCATCTTTACAGTTTGACGTCTCCTTTGACACTTGGCTTGGTCTTAACAATAATATTATACACCAGTAACGGTCGAGATACGACATTTGAAAAGCCGAGCATGAACCAGCGAAAAACAGTCAACCCTCCTATATTTTTTCCTGTAAATCTCTGTTTTTACAAAATTCTAATATTTTTAAGGTCAATTTAGATATTTCGTAAATCTATAATGCACTGCCAAGCGAAAAAAGGTCAATGCTCTTTGGTTGACAAGAAATTTTGTTGCGATTTAGAGAAAACGCTATATAGGAGGGCTGGGCTGACCGTAGTGTAAAAGTTGTTATTTTTCAAAGTATTCATAGATTAATGATTAATACTATATAATTTATATAACTTCCAATCCAATATTAAATAATACTAAAATTTTGGTAATTAGGGTATTTTGACCCTTTTAAATTAAATAAAAATATCCATCATCAATAAAAATTAAAAAGAAATGTGTATGATAAATAATTTAAATTATTAATAACTCTATATGTCGCTGTGATTTTGAAACATACATACATCTCAACAAAAGCTACAGATATTAATTTATATGAAAGAAAAACTATAATTCTGTCTTATTATGAGACATTATTTACATCATGAAATAGTGTTGGATTTTTTGTTTAGAATGAATGAATTAGTACAATAAAATATTTTTTATTGCTTTACTACTTAGCAATAGGTGTCATGTATAGTACGATAAAAAATCGAATCAATCATGTCCCTTTAAAAAGTGGTTTCAGTTCAGTTAATATAGTTGAAAACAATAATGATAATGTAGTTAAATTGCAGTAATGTTGTTATGGGTTTAATAATTAAATTTCATATTTTCATTTATAGTTTGTAAATTTGGGTTGTTCTCGTGCAAATATTACCCGGTGTTAATTTGTGCACAATACCAATTAAAACGACCATTTATTTTCCGAGAACGTTACAAAAAGGGTTAAACATGTAGAATATCACGATTTTTTGCAATGAAAACAAAATTTTAGAGCGGACTGACAGCCACCTTGGCATGAACTAATTTATCTAAGAAGACCGGACCTGTTTCGTCCGTTTTTCTTTTTGCGGAATGAGCGCGCGTTTTTTCTTTCTCTGTGCGAACCCGCCCAGAGTTTTTGCAGAAACGAACAAAACAAAAATCGGCAAAAAAGGGGGACCACAAATAATATAAAAAATATATTTATATATATATGTATAATGGGGCGGGACAATGCACATCATCCGCGGAGTCAAAAGAGAAGGCCAATTTCAACACACGTTGATATCTGACCCACACAATGATTTATTATGCAGGCTAAGATTTATTTGGAAGGTAGACGTTGTTTCTGGGTCTCTATTTTATTTTCCACAATGCCAGGAAGGTATAATTAAAAAAAATCATTATACTGTTTATGATATGCCGCAAATTGCCTAGCCGCTTTTATGGGACGAGCCGGGAACATCTCGCCCCGAACACCGTAAACAATTAAGTCGAATCATGTTTACATTTATTAATATTAATAAAATATCACTAGGCGGAGCAGCCGGATAGACAAACACCGGATTTGGCCGACAGTCGGGCTCCCACGCCCGGAAAAGTGATTTCGTATCCCTCACGTAGTCGCTTGATATCGCGAATCCCCGGAATTATTCTTCCGCATACTTTCAAAGATAAAAATGAAATAGAAAAGGGAGCCGAGGACGAAACAGTGGGGGAGCCGAGACGCTGCTGGCGTCCTCGCGGGGAAACCAAATTGGATGACTTTTACATTTATTTTTATTTTCCTTTATTTTGCCGCTGTGGAAGACAATGTTTGCTTTTGTAACAAAAAGATCATCGACCTTTATTATTTGATTAAAAAAATCGTCCTATGCACAAAATTCGCTGGTATTATATCTACGAACTAGGCGAAATACACAATTAAACTAAAAACCGACTAAATAAGTAGTGAACACATCAGAGAAAAGTCTGAATCATGCAATAATCGGAATACTATTTTTTTAGTAGAATCTACCTTAACAATTTTAAATGTTTTAACAACAAAATATACAATGTTTGGCAACAAATATGTAGAATTCCAATTGTCACATTTTTTAGCGTAGCCATATTGGATTCTTACATTATTTTGGGCTGTCAAAAAGGTTTCACGTGTTTTGTTGTGCTAAGCCAGAGGTCCGCAAAGTGCGGCTCCGGAGCCGCATGCGGCTCTTTCGCTCCTTAAGTGCGGCTCTGGCACGAATATCCACGGGCAAGCAGACGGGGCCAAGAGTATAACCTGCTTAAGAAGGGGTTTGTTGCTATTTTGAAAGAAAAAATAATCACACGTTACTTTTTTACCATTGCATCATTCATCAAGAAGCGCTATGTGCGCAGACATTTTCAGAGGAAATTTGTAAAGTTATGGAATTGGTGAACTCCATTTTAGCTACAGTTCTTAATCATTGTCAATTCAAAGAATTTTTTGTTGAAATGAGAGCGAGTACGATGATTTTCTGTTCCATAACAAGGTACGTTGGTTATCAAGAGGGAACGTTTTAAAACGTTT
>JAGXCT010037268.1:0-12779 GCA_022495035.1 Philopotamus ludificatus | reverse complement strand
CCTCTGATTATTATTGTTACAATCCACACGTGACAGCTCGGCTCCCGGGCTTATGTCTGGCGACCTGGCCCGTATTCGTAGAGCCTAGATAACCTAGAGAACGTCCGTCACAGTCATGACATCATGGTTGAGACAAAGGTGTCCAACGGGTGCCAAAGACCCACCTCAGGGTTATTAGGCCACTTAAATAAATAATATAAAGTTTTTCAATTCACCTTTAATATACTGCGACAAATTCTTTATTAATGCGGCCGCCTGTTCGTAATTTGAATTGTTAAGGGAGTCGAAATGGTAGAAGGTTGATTCGCGCCGAACGTATACTAGCAAACTCCAATGCGAACCGCCGGCCGACATTCCAGATACGTTATTATTTAACGGAAAAAAAACAAAATTTTTTGACAAGAAGTCTAGTGGATCCAAAAATAACGCGACCTCTGCGGGATCCACCAACTTTACGCATTGCGTAATTTCGCACGTCGCGAAGAGAAAATTATCAAAAGAGTCTCTGTATATTTCATATTGAAAGTATAAAAAAAAAAACGAAATAACACTATCGTTTAACCATTTCGGCCCCCTTAGCAGCTCAATATCAGAAAGACGTAACGACGCATTATTGCGTCTTAACATAATTCTGTCGCTCATATTAATCAACGCAATATAAATCTAATAAAATAAAATAATCAAAATTAATTATGCATGGAATATCACGAGAGATTATATTTATGATATATGGTTGTACGAAATAAATAATTCCTACCTGTAGATAGCACAAATTCGAATGATCTGGAAAATAAATAAATTATATATCTTTTGTTTTTATATTCAAAATTGCATCGTAATATTCTTCGACATTCATTAATTTTTTGGCCCACAGTAAAAAAATGTAACGGCCAGAGTGTCTCATTTATGATATTTTATTTTTATGCTTTTATTTGATAAAGGATTAAAATGAAATGAAGCTCGATAGTTATGGAGACATCTTGAATCCTCGACAGAGCAAATTCTAAAAATTATTTTTTTTTTTAATTTTACCAATGAAAATCGTTATTTATATATTCGTAAAATACAATTAATGAGAGTAGAACATAGATTCGACTAAAATATCCAGAGTGGTGTAAAGTTATGGAAAACGTGAAAGAAGGATTCGTGACTTGGACCATGGCGAGCCTTTACTCTCGCCGGTGATGAAATGTAAACACAGTTATAAGTTGAACACATCGACATATTTATTAAGTAATAATATTATTAGACAGCTTCTCAATTAATACATTATAGACCGTACACACAAATTTGTGCGCCGCAGAAACTTTGATCTGAGACCGTACGCACATATTTGTGTTCGACGAACTACATACATACTTTTTTTTATTCAAATACTGCTCTCTTACATAAAGCCAAGGTTTAAAACCAATGATTTAGTAACGCGTCTTTGTACTCATAACTATTACGACTTCTTACGACTTAGCGACGTCTGGTACGCTCTAGTTGGCGACCTCTGGCAGTGACGGCGCTCGTGGCAGTCTGCGGTCTCAAGTCGGGGATGCTGAGGCGGGGTTTGCAAACGACTTCGGGGGCTGTTGGTTTGCTGGTCTATTGCCATGGTGATGGAAAGGACGAGAGAAGAGTCTCCAGAGTCGTTATTGCGAAGTAAAGCAGGAGCGCGTCTGCGCGGGGGGAAGCGAGCCCAGTGGTGCTTTTCCGGACCCTGTAGTGTGGCCAGGACCATCTCCAGGACTTCTCCATTTTATACGGTCTGCCGCTACGTCGCTCCATCTTCCGGTAAGTTGCAACGATGCAGCGTACACAGTACAACCACCTCAGCCTTGGTCTTCTTTTCCTCCAGAAACAGAAAGGCTTGTTAATCATAAATCTTTTCGACGGCTGACTGTCCAGCATCATTGACGCTTGACCGGCCATCAGACGACCAAACCAGGAAAATGACTAAAATAAATTTATGAAAGAACATGTGTATCATACTTAAATAAAAAAAAATAGAATTACAATTGATAAATAATATATAGTACTAATCTTGAACAATGTTTCATAAAACGTATTTCGAATAAATAAATATAACTTATAAATTTTGATGGCTCTCAGAGATTATTTTTAATTAGTTTTTTTTTTAGAACGATTATCCTTGAACAAATCGCCCAGGAAGTGGCTAAGACGTTCAAATTCGGAGCTCTATGATTCTTTGTGGTTTAAATCCAGAAATATCATTTCAAAAGTGCTAAAGTCAATATTAAAAGGGGAAAAATAATTCTGCGACAGTTGCATTGAGAGGTTTTTTTTAACAAGGGCTAATGTCGCTTTGCTATTTCTGCATTACTGCGACTTCAGTAGAAAAGCTCCCCTCATATTTAAAATTATTATTTTGAAATAAAAAATGCTAGTTTTTCTTTAAAATTTTAGCAAAAAGTAATACTTTTTTCTCGAAAAAAATAACATATATTTAGTTTGGCACACTGTCTTATTAAAAATTGCATTTAAATACAACTTGACATCGTATAACACGGTCATATAGTTCCACAAAAACATCGTGTAATATCAATCCGTGTTACACGAGGTTTGAAGTTCAAAAATAGTATTTGCGTTCCAAAAATCATGTTATATAAAGCATGTTGTACAAAAATACCACTAATCATCAATGTTTTTCTCTTCTATGGCATATTTGGACCATTGATTTACATAGATCCCAAAACAGAAATACACAGGGTCCAATTTTACCACGAATTATTTAATATAATAAAATAATATGAATGCATATACGAATATATGGCAATAAGGCTTACAGCTTATACATATATTCCAGGCGCATGTATGTATTTTCAGTCTGTCAGGCCACCCCACCGATCCTGTCTATGTTATCAGTCAGCGGCAGGAGCTCCAGGGGGAGATCATGCAGCCGAGATATCTGCGCATTGCTTCGATCCGGGCTGACATTGAACCCTCCGAGGGGACTACAAGACGTTCCACGGACCAAAATCTCAATTGATAACGGCCGATATTTAAATAAATATTTTTTGACGCGTGCCGCCGTTATCGAAAGAGGTTGCGCCGGATCGTTCGCGCACGTGCCACTAATACTGGTGAAAAATTGGAACGCACGACTCGGAACCCCTTTCGAATGGATCTCTACATTTTTATTCGGTTATTAAGATATCCATTGGTTGTCTAGAGAATGTAATTGTGCCGAGGCGAGGGTGGGCAGGGTCACCAGTGCCTGGCGCAGGGCTTCGTGTTCACATCTCGTTCGTGCAAATAATTGCGTCCAACGAGCATTCTGACGGAGGCTTCTGACATTTCCTACGAAAACAGAAAATTGCTTTTCAACCTTAAGGACTCGAATGCAGCACGAAATCCTCAGACCCCGAACGACCCTTGCGATTTAAGTAGAACATAACATGGGAGCCAACGGAAAACACAACCCCTCAACATGTATAATTATCTTTATCGAGATCTATTCTGTGATTAAATTAATACCTAAATAAATATTATAAAATACATCATGTTTAAATTAAGAATAAAATAAACCATTACTTTGCCATTGTAATTAACGAAAATTTTGTAAAATTTTATTTTTTAATTTATGAATGCAGAATTGATCATGAGTCATTACTAGAGGTTTGTGGATACACATATAAATCTTTTCTTAATTGCCCGTTAATATTGATCAACTTATGATTTTCTAGAGAAAAATCGCTCAATTTCTGTGTGGGTTATCTTCAAGTATACATATACAATATAAGTGGCACAACAAAAACTGCATATTTTATTTATATCAACACAACAACAAGTTTTATTTTCAAATTTAGATTTTTAAATTCTTGGCGTACACATAACCCCAAAGAAAAAATCCAAAGGGGTTAAGTTACACGATTGTGGCGGCCAATTCGTATTTCCACAACGAGATTATATATTATACGGTCGGAGAACTATTCTTGCAATAAAGCAATTGTCCCATCAGCAGTATGATTCCATGATGATGTCCATCCTATTGATACCACATAATTAAAATAATAAAAAATAAGTTCAAATCGTTTACTTGAAAACAAAAAAAAAGTTTGAATCATCTCACAATATCTATAAACAAAATGTCAAAATTCTACAGACAAAAACTGCTCCGGCTCAAAAAAAGGCTGCATTATTAATTTATGGGTAACATAGATGATGTACACTCAATCTTTTTTACACGGTTTTCCAGCAAAAATCGTCTAAAAAGAGTGATAGAATTCATACAAAGATTATTTCCATTATTTAAAATAAACGTGATATTTTTAAAGAAGATCAACCTTATAGTAAAAATTAAAAACCAATAAATAAATTATACAAAATTTGACAATTACTCATACATATTTTAATTAAGAAAAAAATACTAACGATGCGGATCTGGATTGGAATCATAATTGAAAAAATTACGCTTGGTACTCATCGCAAATTCGTAAGTTAAAGCAGCTGTTAATTGATATATTTCACCATTTTGTTTACTTTTTTAATCACGTATCATTGGATATTGTGATATAAAATCATGTCTTTTCACCCCAATTAACACGGGGGCGTAACAACGCGCGTAATTCAAAATATATATATATATATAATATTTTGATTCTGGGAATCGTGCTATTACAAATAAATCTAGTCAAAATATAGTATTTGTTCCATTTAGTTTATCGTGTTATTTCAAAACCGTGTAAAAAAGAGTTGAGTGTATATTTATTACAATTATTAATAGTTTGACATTTAAATATTTGTGGCAAATTTAAAATTGCAGTTTTTTCTAACCGTATTAAAAAAAAAAAACGAATTTCAAAAGTGTCGTCTTTTTTACATAGCTGTATATGCTGGTTATTACGATTATTTTAAATATAGTTAAAGATTCAAAAGATACGGGGGCAATGAGTCTCTTACACGTACATCCCCCCCTAGCCAGTGGAATAGATTCCCAGAATTCATAGATTTCGTCGGAAGGGTGATCTATCCAGGTACTAAATTAACTTACATTATCAATCTGATATATGTTACCTGCAAGTCATACCACTAGTTTTATAAACTTTATTTTGAATAAAGTGCACTGGTTCTATTCTTTATATTCACTGCATTGAAAATATTTGTTTTTAAAATATCGTTCCCAGGCATATTAGCATAATTATATTTTTTGATTATTATTTCACGCTTTCCCCAAATTTCACGATATAATTGCAGACATGCCCTTCGATTCTTCAGCACGTGTCGAGGGCGCCGAGCGCATTACCACAATTTAGCACGCAATACGGCAGCACCGCAATAAATCTATAGCAAAAAAGCGATTGTATTCCTAGTGACGTTCAACACTGTATTGACAGAAGCACAGTCGTGGACATGTGTTCGAGGACCGAACCTGATCTCAGGTGTTTGCATGATAAACGAATAATTCAGTAGGGGGAGGCAAACGATTGATAGAGTGTCTTATTGCTGTCACTGCTGTGTCGCCGAGCCCCGAGGGACGCCGACGTCTCATGGGAATCGAATGTAATTACATGCATCCTCAGATTTGGGCTTTTTGTGCGTGTGTATAATGAAATCTCTCTTAATACGGGAAGGACTAAATCTGGTGAGGGAGATTTGATTAGTTTGGCGATCGTCCACAATGAAGTCGCCCCCCGCTCTTAGGACTGGATGCTAGGATAAATAGATCAGATTTATTTTGAATTCCCCGATGAGGATGTCGACAATATTGAATGTCACCGTTGCCCAACGTTTGTATGTACCTTCTAAGTAATGATTTTTTTCAAAGTATGTCATATATTCAGACATAATATGACATCAAAACCTTAATTATGATTGTATTTTAGGTATTGCTATGTGCCTATTTATACACATATTACAATGCAATCAATATGTTATACGTTAAATATGCAAGAAAAGAATAGAATCGATAGAAACAAAGTTGATGACATATTCATATAAATGCATATGTATCAAATTTTGGCATTTAAATGTATATTGGTAACTCCGGATAAAACATGGTCGTTGAGATTTTAAAAAAACATGTGAATTTTATTTTCAGTAAAAAAATGATTATTAAAATAAACGCTATTTTGCTATGACGCGAAAACGCTTTAATGTGATTCATAAATTTTAGCCAACTGTCTTCTTCGTATGAACTTTTATTATCCGTATGGGCTTGATTAGAAAATGCATAAAATTTCCGATTTTCTTAAAAAATCTTCATATCAGACATTTATACCACGCTTCTAGACGCAATTTTCGGTATAACGTTAAGCTCCTTCAGTGAAAACACAAAATCTCAGGGGTCAAATGTCCACCGAATATGGAGGCTGGGCACCATAACGGTTCATAATTTAGTCCACACGATCCATTTTTTCCATAAGTAAAAAATCAGCAAGCACATGAAATCACGCGAAACCTCTTAGACAGCCAACGCAAGAGTAATCATCTAATAAATACCATCAAAACAAAAAATGTAATAATTGTTTATAAAGTCTGTGAAATTAAAAAAACTCGCATATTTTTTCTATCAAACCTTGTTTTCTACTATAGGTTGCCCTTGACTTTTAAATCACCAGATAAGTTTCCAAAAAAGAGCAATGTCAATCGGTTATAGGAGGTTTATGCCCAGGCTCAACTGATTCTTCCTTCGAATAAGAATGTACGATTTGCCATTTTTTCCAAAATATTCTCCATCTGTAGTAGAAGTTGGAGATGGAGAATATTCTCCATCTCCAATTGTAGACAATGCCAGGAAATAAATTCTTTTGCACCATCTCTATCTACATCAACTGATTCTCCAACGAATTTAATATTACGTAAAGAATATTTCATTTCAAATTTGTAAAACTAGCTATTACTTGCTTAAAACATCTTCTTTTAATATTCATGCAAACTAAGAGCCTTAGCTTGAATGATTTAAAAACTTAACGGGGGACAAGGTAATGATGTTGGCCAATAATCCATAATGACAAAGATCTTTCGAATGCATGGAAGCGGAGGATCTATTTATAATGGAAAATATACCCCAAGCATTTTAATTCAAGATATTCATAAATTCTACATCAATATCTTGACTTTTTTTTAGAAAAATGGATCATTCTAAGAATAAAAATAGTTGTTCACGATATGCTTCAAAATTTAGTCGATATTTTGGATTTTTCTACTAATCAATATGTACGTCCGCTGACTGAGGACACGCCACCGACTCCAAGCTCTCGCGGTACGTGTCAATCACACAGTTTCACTCGCACTCAGTATATTGTACCGGATGCGAGCGAAAAAAAACATTGTTGTTTTAATTTTTTTTAGCAATTACAAACATTAAGGATAATGATTTTTTATAATATTTATTCTTTAGACTTTTTTATATGAATACAAAAAGTTTATAACATCAAGGAAAATCCGGGTCCGAAATAGACCCCATCGGCACGGTTAGGTTAAAAATGAGCAAAATACCAAACTGTATTTAAGATTGTAAATTCGATAATGTTCGAGAGATATTCTTTTTAAATATAGATTATTTAATAAATAAATTAGATTCTTGTTGAGATTTTCACACATAGGTCGTTTTAGCATACCACGGCTAGTTAACGAACGGTTTAAAGTTACGTTTGATGTAGCGTGAGCACATTGAAAATCGCAAGGTAGTGATTAGATCAAACGATATGGATGATTTTGTAGGTCCTCCGCCCCTCCGCCGCCGCCACGTGGCGGGCGTCCCGGGGGGCGGAGGCGCGTGCCCCCAACACGCAGCGGCGCACGTCTTGCAAATCTGGCGTTGCGTCGCCTTTTGTTCTTGGGACGCGTTTTGTGTTCACGGACGCCAATATTATTTAAACGGATAATTCACTGATTAAGTCGTTCAAAAATTACATCAATATAATGTGCCGGCGCTTCTGTAACTATGATCAACATAAAAATAAATAAACTATTAAATCAAAATAATGTAATGAACACATCAATATAATTCACGGAGTGGATATACTTTTAGATTCATCAAATTATGCAACAATTTATCACAATAAACCAATTTTACACAATCCTGTTATTATATGTTCGATAAAATAATTAGAAATTCAAAACGTACAATATTTTAAGATGTTTTCATTGTTTATATTGTGTACGTATAAATGGCATACAATAAAATTCCATGCAAAATTGTATATTACTTAAAAAAAACTTATTTTATCAGCAAAGTTTAAAATTTTCCATTGTTTCTCTGAATGTGTACCAGAAGCCTTGCGCGGTTATTCACCGTATAGCCAATGCAACCGTTAAACTAGCTCTACATCATTTATTTTAATTAAAACATGATTTTGATAGCATTGCAGTATACGTTCGTATTTCATAATAAGAAAATTTAATCCTGAAATGTCTGCAGGATATTGAGATATATTTTTAAATAATAGAAAGCGATAAAATTATGTTTTAGTTAATTCTACAATTACGATTATACCCGATTACCTATGTGCATATTAGATTTTGTATAGTCGACAGACTTACTATACGTATTATTTCCCGTATTCCTTCGGGGTGGTGTTGTTTTATACGTCAGATTACTTCCACGGCAAAGAAATACAAAATGGAAAAATATTGTTCTTAATTAATGTGTTGGCCGGAGATGTTACCCGCGTATTCCAAGAATTTATACGGGGGCAATTGTGTTTTCGAACATATTTAAAGTATACACTCGACGTACGAAGAACAATAGATCGGTTCTCGAGTGCAGATACCAGTTTTGCACTTGCCCGGGCTTTCCCTTTGCAATTGCAGATGAGCACAGTTCAAACATTTCATCTGCAAACACTCGAAGGGCGCTCGCCAATCACCCTTGCTTGGCGACCACCCTTTTGTCGCTAAAGCGGTTCGCGACAATTCTCAAACATTTTTTAATTTTAAATCGTTAATTTTCTCTAAAAATTATATAAATTTGCACGTATATTTGATTAAGGTGAAACGATAATATTACTGATTGTGTCTTAGAGAGAATTATAGATATAGAAGAATATTGCCAATATGTTGCGATATTTTATCGAATCCCAATTTCCGATACGGGTCTCAGGTTCGCATTGCAAAACAAAATGTAGCCAATCGAAATATTTAAATGACCCAATTGTCCCATCGAGTTGGGAACGTGTGTACGATGACGCGAAGCGGACCTATCAAATAACCATTTATAAAGTCGGACCAGTGTTTCACAACATCTCGATTTTTTACACGCATAAATAGATAAATATCTCGTTAGGGGAGAGGTTAGGCTGGGGTGGGAATGGGGTGGGTTAGTTAGGGTCGGGCTGTGGGTCGCTTACGCGCCGGGAGGCTAGGTTATCAGCTCCGGTCCCCGTCCGTCTGGACGCGGCTTCCCCGGGGAGTCATCCTACATATGTGATCGCTTTCGCAACATGTCACAAAAATGAAACTGTTCTGCGGCAAAAATTCATAGCTAACGGCCAGAGTAATCCGCGAGAGATGCTGCCGCGATGAGTTGTGGCAGGGCACGGTTCGGGTATCAGCAGGTCGCAGAAGGCCCCCTCCCCCAGCCCTGTGCCATGCTGGCTGGCTGCTATCAGTAATCAGGGCTACGAGCCAGTCAGTGCACACGACAGGCGCACGCCCGATATGGGGATCACTGTTGATGGATGGCTGCTACCCTGCAATCCCCTGATAAGAATTTGCCAAATGCGTGCCATGCAACTGCACTACGTAGCTCACAGAGCTGTTGCAAATTCCTCTTGTATCGTCCGATTGAACATTTTTTACATTGAACCTCAAAACGACACATACATGCTATAAAAATTGTAACTTTAACATATGCAAACGAATCGGATTTACAACGCGACACCTATAATATAACGAATCTAGTTATTTTTTCAATTAATATGAAAGAACATAAATGAAGTCACACTTTTTCATAGTTTTCGTGAAAATGGTGAAAAAACAGCGCCACGTTCAGATGCAGATTCGTGTTTAGTAGCTCTGCCGCAGCGAAAGAGTTAACTATGTATGATAACGTTTAGGTACCACTTCTCGGGTACACTCTACTAGAAACTTCCTACCCATTCAGGGGATAGTATCGAAATCTCACTGACTAAAAACCTTCTTTCTCTGATCCCGGCTTCTAAAACCGCTTTCGCATTTCTTCTCGCTATATCTGCGTTCATTTTTTTCATAGGACTATTTCCAGACTTTCAATTTAATTCTGAATCCGATGAATATCAATAGCGTAATAAAATATATAACAGATGAAAACAATACGACTCCAATGCCCTGCTATAAAGTTTCTTAACCGATCCGTCACGGCGGCTCAAAAACAGCCGAGTCTTCCGAAGGGAAGACAACTATCATAGACCCCATCATTTCAAGTCGAGATATTGTTGAATTCTTAATCGATATATTTTTTTTAAATGGATTATTCTATGAATAAAAATAGTCATTCATGATATGCCTCATAATTTGGTCGATATTTTGGATTTTTCTACTATGTGACGCATAAATAACACGCACAATAGATGATGTCCCGCCGCAGATTGAGGACACGCCACCGAATTCTAGTCAACCACTACGTCTCATTTGCACTTGGCATATCATACCGGATGCGAGTGAGAAAAAACATCGCGCCCATGGCTACGGAAGCGAATATTGTTGTTTTTAATTTTTCCTTAATTGCGGAGATTAAAGGTCAATGATTATTTATAATATTTATTATGTAGTCTTTTTAGACAAATACAAAAAGTTTGTGACATGTAGGATTTATATAAAAAGAGAAATAAAAAATGTGGGGTCCCCAATAGACCCATCGACATGGCTAGGTTAAAACAGGCAATGAAGTCTCAAAAATGAATTTCGTCACACATGTCAGCCAAGTCAAAAATTTAACCGCGATTTGGAGAATAATACAAATTTCTTTCTCTAGCGTTACAAGATGTTGGTATCGCTAATGTAGTGATGAGAAAGGCGAATATCGAATTTTACAAATATAGAAGTTCCAATGTATTTTCTTTTACTATTATATAAAACTCCATCTGGATGGTGTGGATGCCAATGGATCCCCAGCGGCAGTTATCATCTCTCATTGCATCTGCCGCAAATTTGAGTTTTCATGTTGACTCTGACACTGATTAATTGTTTTCACGATTATATTGCAATCAAATTTCCTTAAAAAAAATGGTATTAGAATTATCAATATGTCACATTTATAAACATTACTAAATTATCGGGGTCACTATTGAATGATTAGTTGTCTTAGGTATTAGGTACCAATGAAAGGTATTAAAGTCAAAGATAAAATATGAGAAATGTTCAAGGTTTACTATGAAATTTATATCGTATTAAAGTTATTATATATATTTATTTAAGTTTATTCGATCTAAGAGTTTTTGGAAAGAGCTTTTGATTGTTAATAAAACATCGTGGAAATAGAAAAATTGAAAATGCGTCATTTTTATAGCTGAAATGCAATTTTCTAAAATATTATAGCGTTACAATGTAGTTATGCTAAACAATGGCAATGCAATTCTTTGATGTGGCGCACACAAGCAGGGGAGTAGCTCCGGGTTAAGCGCCCCCTTAATCGACATGTTAAAAACACGCAACGTCTAGATTGGGGGGTTCAACTTTTGAGGGGCGTCCAAAACAACAATCCCATTTTTTTTTATTTAGAAACGATTAGTGGCTGTGATTGACAATTTGACACGGGGACGATTATTTCTCGAGCCGTCCGGTAAGTCGGCACTTTCGACTTCCGGCAGGAACGCAATAGTAGCTTTAGTGAAAAATAGATAAAATAGTTCTGAAATACTATTGAATTCTAGTACTTTTCAAATATACGTGTATAGATATATAATCATAATTATCAATAGTTTGTGACTGGAAGGTTGGGGGATTCAACGTTATGTTAATATTTATTTCACGTGTAATTTGGTCCAGATCCAGCGCAAAATTACCAAGACACAATAAATAGGAAATGTTCACAGATGTTCGGGACGTTATGCCGCCGGGTAGACTCTTCTCCTGGGGGAGATATATCCGAAACATACATAAATTTGTTTTGATCAAATACGAACATAATCCACTTGTGTTCAGAGAGCATCTGTACGCTACGATAATAATTTTAGTGGAATAAAATTCTCCATCGATTTGAAAATGTATGGAAAATGGCGTCACGTGTTCTCTCCACAGTAGCGTGAGAAGTAAATTAGTGCAACAATGGATTCATCAATCTTGTATTAGCGTTCGATGGTAAACAAGTAGAGAAGAGTTAGCAGCAGGGTTCTCCACTCGACTTGGAGTGCACTCGTGATCGAGTGCATGTGCTTGCACGCTCTCGACAAACTGTTTAGAAAATAATATTTAATATAAGTTTAGCATATGACGAAAAATAAACACATACATATACAAACGAACGCATATACACTCAACTTTTTATTTACATGATAGATACGTTCCAGCAAAACCGCGTACAAAGTAATTGTTTGAACAAATCTGAAGATTGATTCCTAAGTTTAAAAAAATCGTGTTATTAAAAAAAAAACAATATTGTGGTATAGAAAACCTTTTAAAAATCTGAAAATTACTCATTCATATGTATTTTAACTAAAGCAAAAATATTAACGACGCGTCTGTAAGAATCGAATGGAGGTTTTTAGACCCGAAACATCGGGTTTTCGACAGCACTTGTCCTCACGTATAGCTGATGAAAAATCACACGTGAATGAGCTCGATGGTAGTGAGGTGGCCATAAGGGCAACTCGCACAGTACAAAGGGGTTATGTACTGCGCCAACCAACAGC
>JAGXCT010037267.1:216704-313200 GCA_022495035.1 Philopotamus ludificatus | reverse complement strand
GGTCTCTGAGTGTTAATACACTTCTACCTGATGTATCTTGGCATTATACACATATGACATATTTGATGTTTACTTTATTGTTGGTTCTCGAAAAGGTTTCACGTATTTGTCTTGTGTTTAGTGATTTTTGCTTATAAAAAAAACGTGGTAATTATTGTTGACTAAAAACAATAATTTTATAATGTCATAACATATTTCCGAGGATGTATAAAATATAAAAGGACAACATTTTGCTAATATTGAGAAGATAAAGTCATAATTGCTTAAAAAATAAATACAATACCAGTGGCGGATGGTGACTTTTTGGGGGCCTGATGCTGATTACATTTCAGGGACCCCTAATATAATATAATTGAGGGTTATCGACTGTCTGAGGTCCATTTATAAAAAAAATCATAATTAAATAAAAACAATTAACAGTTAACATATTCTTTAATGTCATATTCTATAAAAAGAATGGACAAATAAATCTGTCATCTATATTTATTTTTTTATAAACGTTAGTTTAGAGCAGTGGTTCTTAACCGGGGATGCGCGCACCCCCAGGGTGCGGGACAGTTCTAACATAATATTATTTATTTTTGTGATATTTAAAAGCTACTTGAATTTTTTCAATCGGATCAACGTTTCTACATTTCTGGGTTTAAACGGACACGATCAATATTTAAAACTGCACAAACATCTGCATTTTAATCATTAGAAGTACTAATTTCACTAGTTTAAAAAAAGCAGCTGATGCTCACAAAAAAGGTAAAACAAAAGTGAGATATCCATTGGGAAAATGAATAATCTATAGGCTTTGGTCTGATATCCGATTAAAATAATACATTATATTTTTAATTGAATAAATAAATCTTTTGGGCCAATACGTCTGGCCCACGGGAGTGGAAAAGGTTAAATCTGTAAATAACGTAATAATCCATCTGTAAATATCTTCTATATAATTAGAGATAAGCAATGTATACGCTTATCCAATTTAATAATAAATACGCAATTTACTTTCATTAAAAATATATCTAAGTTTATAAATAATAATTATTTCTGGTCTTTTAAAATATCTTATGATTTGTTATCCACTTATCAAACTACCACATCCGTTTATTGCATAACCATGCATTGTTTAACCATGCAAATTAATTATTTATAAATACGTCTCTTGATTGTTGTCGACGCATCCATAATTTAATAAAATATAATTCTTAGGGTTAGGTTTGTGTACTTTTCTGATCCCCAAGCAAACTGAACGTCTCTGTACGATCGCTGAATGTTTAGGCAATAGAAATGTAAATTTCATTAGCGTCGGCAGAGAATTCAATTATTTTTCTGCATTGCCTGTGCAGAGGCACGGGGCGCGGATTATTAATGTTCCGAAAATAGCGCATTCCAAGCGCCATTCCGGGCGCGAACGGCGATTGGAATGGCGTTTGGAATTATTCAGCGCAAGAGCCGCTGCGGACCGAATGGATTTGCCAAATTGAATTATTGCAAATTAACAGACGCCATTTTTATCCTGGCGGAATGCAGACATTTGATATTCCAATTCTAGCGAAAACTCATATTCACTCAGATATTTTAATATTATAATTGAGAATGTATCATCGTCGAAATATAAGTAAAAAATGGAAATTAAGATCTGTAACCACTGGAAATTTATCACATTATACTTGTGAATTTGCAAGCAGGATACGCTCATTTTTTTTATTTTTAATTACACACGTGTGTGCACACTAATACATTTTTAAAGAGCACCCCTGAAAAGGTAGGCGAGAGTTATTCGCGGGTCCTTTGCCCCCCCAGGGGCAGTTTTGTTAGTGCTCCAGCCACTGCTCTGCCAACGGAATGATGTCTTGAATAATTTATAAATTTTCCACAACGTCCGCTATTTTGTGTATATGAATAATCATTAGTGGTATATTCAGTCCCTCCGAGCAGCAGACAATAGCGGTAGGACAGGGACGGAGGGATACCCGTACGCGTCCCGGTGCAGAACATGCCTCCAGAACTGCTGGAATTTGGGTGCCCCAAATGAAAGGTCCGGGAGTAAAGTTACTCACTTTCAAAGTCTACCACCCAGTCAAAACTTCAATTCAGCAGTAAACCTCCTTACGTACATATATTTAAAAAAATGATTTTATTTATATTTTTTTTAATTTTCCACATTTAAATACTTATTATCCCTTCACTGGCAGAATTCCTAGACAATTTAATTTAACGTGAAGCAAGGTCGTCAGCCTCAAGCCCACCCCCGATGTGGATTAGCGACACCCAGTATTCCCTTGCGGTCACCAAGTACTGACCGCGCCCAAGTTTGATTAATTAAAGTAATCATACGAGAACTGGCTCTACCCACATAATATATATATAACGTAAGCTATAAAAAGCTTGATTATTTATTAAATTTTAGAAAAAATAAAAATGTTATTTTATTTATAATAGATAATTGTACTATTGAAAATGGTTGATCCTTATTATTTTTCTACATTTTCATAATAACAAGGCTGTTTCATATAATATAAATAAACATTTACGATTTTGATAAATATCTTTTTAGTATAAATTGATATTTTTATTAAATTGTTATGATTCTGATGGGAAATATATAATTGATCATCATCGTCATCATTTATAATCCACGATACACTCACTCGCTGAGTATATATATAGGCCTTACCAGACTCTAGAATGGTAATCGAGACCAAAGGATCTTGAGTCTCACACGTTACGTGAAGGCTTCCTTTTTGTGTCTATACCACAGGGATCCAAGCCATCGCAGTATGCGTATTTTTTGTAAAGAGTTTTCCTCTCTTGGCCATTACTGGCATTGGGCATGTAGCTTTTACAATTTTATAATAAATCCCCACAACTAACTTTGAACAATGAACAGCTATAGAAATCAACATTAGCTACATACATTGTGGAATATCTTCTCGAATTTACCATAAAATTACAGGAACAACCAATGACTCATATGTGAAATGTATTTTATCAAAAAGTAAAATCTCCGAAAATATGCATTGTTTGAAACATAATAAACAAGTTTGATTATTTGGCATGTTGATTTTTTTTTAATATTATCGTAATTCCATTTTATATTGATGTTATTTTAAAAGATGCTATCATATTTAAAATCCATTTAATTGTACCGTTGATGAGCTTACGTCAAACCTTAAAATGAAAATGATTGATCAGCAAAATGTTCTTAATATGCTGTTTAAAGAAATGGATCTAAATCAATTCTATAAATATCTTTATTTTTAGAAGGATAAATACGGCCAATTGAAAATTATGTGCTTGGAGATTTATTTCTATATTAAAAAATAATTTACAAAGTTAAAGGACTTTTCGCAAATGCAATACATATAATACATATAACAAATTATCATTTTTAAATACATTTAATGGCGGGAAGTACTAATTTTTAACTCTATATAATCAAATACACTGATACAACACTTTTTTACACGGTTTTGAAATAACACCTTTCACTGAAAAGTACAAAAACCATGTTTTTACACGAATTATTTGTTCAGCGCGATTTCCAGAAGTTTATTATTTATATAGGTTTTTTCAATTTCGTGCGTTTTTGCGTCCTGGATTCATTATCGCAAAAATACGTAATTTTATGTTACAATAACTAATGATCAATGGGTAAAAAAGTAAACAAAATGGACAGATTTAACGGCTGCTTTAATCCGAGAGTATGAAACAATATTTTCTGACTTATGATCTCAATCTAAAACGAGCTTTAAAATTCCAGCAGGACCTGCAGATTTGTATGACTGTGTATGAATAAATGTGAGGACATCCAATGATATATATATAACACATAATTATATGACAGATTTCCTAATAATTATTAATTTAACAAAACGGGACAGTAATAA
Source organism: Philopotamus ludificatus (assembly GCA_022495035.1). NCBI lineage: Eukaryota > Metazoa > Arthropoda > Insecta > Trichoptera > Philopotamidae > Philopotamus > Philopotamus ludificatus. The sequence goes on along the minus strand of JAGXCT010037267.1, from coordinate 309,316 downwards.
TAAATAAAAAGTTTCATTAGATTCAAATAGATTAGACCTCGCTTATACAATTTTCTATACCACAATAATGTATTATTTTTGTAAATAATACGGTTTTTTAAATTTAGCTAATCTTAATTTTTTCTATAAATTGAATCGCTTGTTTTTAAGGTTTTTGGTGGAACATGTGTCAAACACCTTCTTGAAAAAAAGACATTACATGAAAATCTTGACATTGTTATAAATACCAAAACATCGACGTTAGCACATTCTTGACATTTTTATGTCATCTCGTTTGTCACCATGCAATGATGCCACACTGTAAAATCGTTAGGATGCTACGGCAAGAGCAAGGGAAACTGACGTGAACCAGTTTTCTATAGTTATAGTGAGATTTGAACCTTTTAGTGGTTCACAAAGCTCCTTTACGAAGCATAATAGATATCTGTGTAGCTAGTAGTTTTACCATGCACAGTATTTTTGCCACGTTTGTGCCTTTGCACAAATAAGGCATGGCATTATAAACGTATTTTGTATACACAAAATATGCAGAAAATACGTTGGAATACCTACAGTGGTCAATTATCATTTTGACAAAAGCTTATATAAAACATGTATTCATACATTATATATCTGGTTTTACATATCTTTGCAAAAATTGTGGAATATGTGCGTATTGATGCGAATAATTCAACAGCCACAACAGTTCATTGCTTCTTTGTCATTCAATTTGAATCCAATTACGTCTGCAATTTCGTCGACATAATGCGTTGCGGCTTTCAATGGTTTCAGCCGACTTGCGAAAGTTGGCTACCCCATTTACGTCACACGAGTGTTTCTTCTTTATCCTTCTGGGAAAGCTACTTGTAGTTACTTGAAACTTTCTCTTCAATTTGCATTAACCTGTGCACATTTCGATCTTTTATTTTCAACCACCGGCAGCGGTGTTCCAAGTCCGAACAAAAGTTACCCAACTAATTTCACTTTGAAATTAACGAAAAAGTTTCACGTCGACGGAAGCCTAGCCCAAAACCCTGAATTATTATAATAATCTTGTACACAGGACAGGGATGTAAATGGAGGTGGACGGGGACATTCGAGACGATTCTCTAATTAAAAGCGGTAACCTCCCGTCTCTGGTAAACCGGCAGTTAACCCAGCCGGTAACTATCCGCGGTTCACCGGACTCGAATCTACTTAACTCCCAATTTAGATTTTCGCGCCGTAATTAATACTCTAACTATTTCTTAAGATGCTGATAAAACCCTTTACTCAATTATTTTCTAATACTATATCGCCGCGTGTAATCTGTCTAATAGTGGAGAGAATTTATTGTCCAATTTCGTCCGAGTGAACATCAGCATTTCAAATGGATTAACGCCATTTTGGTCGGTAATTAGAATGTGAAATTACCTGAAGCCATTTACTAATTTGTCTGTAACTTGTGTACTACATATGTATGTATGTTAATCTACAATTGATGACTACTTGTTGCTTTATTTTAATAATTATATACAAAATTTACTAATATACATTTTTTTTTATTTCAGGTATATAACAAATATTTCAATATCCCGAATTTATGTCAAATTAAAGGTTAGTGTCATTTAATATAGAAACTAAAATTAGTAATACTTTAATTGCTTATAAAATTGATAATATGCAAATTCATTCAAATAATGAACCGGACGTCCCCCGCTCCTTTTCATTTTTTAATATATTTTCCATTAGCGTTTCAATTATTAATGAAATATGGTATTCCTGAGCGTCCGGTCCGTTTTGTGCCTTAAAATCGGATTTTTCTGCGATAATTTTTGCGAAATATCTCATCAAGAAACCGGAAACGACTTCCGTTTCGGCGCGATGCTGGTAAATGTGCCCGGGGGGAGGGACCATGGGAGGGATGGTAGCCCGCCATGGAATGGGGGGTGTACGACGTTTTTCTCGTGGGGTGCATTCAAACGACTCGATTACGAAATGATTCATACCCAGTTGTACCATTCAATAATTGCATCCAGTGTATGGCCGTATTTATCGGAGGGGTCATAAATTCTATCATTAATCCAACCAACGTTGGACTTAATTAGAGAAAAGTTCGATGGAATGGCATTTTTTTTGCTTTATTGGCGACAATTATTTTTTTTTATTCGCAACACAAACAACCCAATGTTAAAAATAAATAGCGCTGCATATTCTGAACAACATTAATATGCCTAATATAAATCAACACTATAAATATTTTATAAAATGGAAATAATAGTTTCAGTTTAATTATTTTGTCCGTTTTCAAATAATAATTATAACTCTTTAATCATCATTTTAGATACATAAACATATGTTTCACTTTCTCAGATCCTGATTTCAGGATCTATAATTTATAATTATCGCACTTACACTATCTCTCGAATTTTATTCCTACCTTTTTAATGTTTTTCTATGCTTCAAACCTCCTTGGTAATAAATCAGAACATTTTTTTTAAAATACGCTACACCTATAATATCCTGCGATTTATAAAGCTTTCGATATAGTATGTATTTAGAGATCTAAAAATGTAAATATATTTTAAATATGGACAATTTACAGCTAGAATTAGTTTTATTTATTTAATTATCTCAGAATCTATAAACATAAATACATATCGACCCTGAAAAGCAATCTTGCTTATCTCGAAACTAGCAATACTTAACAAAGAATTAAAAATTCAAATATAATGTTAAATTAAATGAGTTAGAATCGTATTTGTTTGCAGCATTTATCGTACATTTAATGGAAAAAACTAAAAAATTGACCTTGGTATTCTATTTATCGTATCGCATTCATCAAGAATTTCGCATATTTATGTTTCACAGATATGTTGTTGCATGGTTGCTAGTTATACATATGTGTTAATCAAACGAGTTGTGAAATTTTTCATTCTTTGATAAAAGCTTAAATTTTCCCAGGTCGATTAACTAAAATGCAATATCTTGTGTATCCAATCAGATATTTTAAATTAAAAAGTATTTATATAAAATTGGATTAATCTCATACTACATACAATTTATAATATAAGTTTAACATAGCCTCGAGTGTCGCTTGTGCATAAAAATGAATTTCAATGAAGTTTCAATGAAGTTCAATGATTGCGCTGTCGTCGTAGAGCTTTAAGCTTAACGTCAATTTATATATCTGCATTCCAACCTATTAAAACTATTATTAAAAGCCTATTTTCAATTATAAAAAGTAATTTTAACTGTCGTAAATAATTATAAATCACCAAAATTCGGATTACACATTTTTAAATTAACGAGGACCCACTAATTTTGGACAGGGACACATGTTTCCTTTGTTCAGGTAAAACTTCGCTAAAAATATCGACCATTTTTTTGACAAAATATCCGCCATGTTGACACTCCCCCGGGGGTTCGATTAAAACGTCAATTTTAATGAAGGCAATTAATTGGCGACGCCCCGGGGCCACGGATCGTCGGCGTCTCTGCAGACGCCTGGCTGGAGCATAAATTATAATTGTTGAATGCCACAATTTTATGATCCTACCGCGGGCTCCTCATACTTTGCCAACTTCTCTGCACAGGGTCTTTTGTTGTATGCAGTCGTGTGTAAGAAATATAACATCCATATGTTGCCAACACATGCGGGGCTGTCTGGATTATAATTGATGCTGTGCATTCATTACTGCGGCACAGTGAATGCAGCAGTATAAGATTTGAGTGGATATACAAACGATATATAAAAATCTATTGTCGATGAAGTGTTGGTGTTACGTAGTATTGATTTCGCTTATATATTGAGTACGTATGTGACCCAGTTTCTCGGCGGCCGAATGGGATAATCTGAAAATTGCATATTGTTATTTATCAAGTATATAATTCACACTTTGATTAAATAATATTAACACAATATTCAATATATACACTATGATCGTGTGTAGAATAAGCTAATATATATAATATTTCAATTGAAAATCAATATTAAATTAGAACATTATTGACGTCGAATTATCGAAGTCCTTTGTTTGTGTTGACCATTGTGTCATGGCATTACACAACATTGATTACATCTCCGATTAATTAACCTGTGTATTTGTTACCAATTATCTATGTATTGTATTGCCTACGTACGTGTTATAAAATATTTTTAATTTAATATTGATAACCGCTACAGCAACACCTCACTGATTACATTTATATTCGTCCGTTTTAGCAAATTAGAACTGAAATAAACATTATTATGTTGAATACCAATGAACACGAGCACATTTGATATATTCATAGTGGCTGGCTGCATGCGGCCCCGCGAAATTTAAATATCAAAAGAGGTCGCGGCCCGCCATTTTGGAGCTTTTGTACCCGGGCGCTTTTCCGCATGCAAGCCGAGTTTTTCATTCCACGCCAACATTTTCGCAATTCTAATAGCATTTTTATTCTTGCGGACGATTTTGCATTACTCGGTTTTTAATACTCTTTCATAATATATTAAGTTTAGTATTTGTTGTTGACCTTTTCTAAAGTTTGTGATTAAATTAGACCCGGTGTCGGGGCAACGTTGATGTTCCCTGATGGTACAAATCCTTATTACCGTTCCGTGTCGAAGTCGGTCCGTCTCCCAACCGTCACGTATTTCACTTCCGTCTAGGGTCGCTTCCGTCAGGGACCTATAATTGAAAAAAGTGCACTTGTCCGGACTTTCTGGAATTTTCATTTTATTCAAATGCCTTTTAAAATACTGAAATTCGCCCTGTAATTATTCCGACACGTACGCGAATGACATTTCATTGGGAATTGAACTTTAGTATAATATTTTAACCATTCATAATATAATTAAAATACATATTTTAAACCTAATTGTTCTTAGTTTCATTTATAATCGATCATCTCGAAATGATTGACGTAAATATTAATATACGATTAATTTAATTGATAATAATTTTATTAATAAAGTAATTCTCTTCACAAGTTGTAATCATTACCCATCTTTCTGGGGAATTTTGGAAACTTTTTTTATAAAAATGTCTGATCGAGCATTTTCGTGTTCTAAAAATACTTTACGTTGATTCTCAATTATATAACTGTTCATAATACAATATCGCCCTTGTAGAATTTCGTACTGGCAATATCTTAGTTTTATTATCTGCAACTTTATTCTATATTAATAATTGATGTAAAAAAATTGAAAAAATGTTTATGAATAGCATGACAGTAATATTCCTTAACGCCATTTGCCCATATAAAGGTTCTATAAAGATTTTAAAGATTCTGGGGTAATGAGTATCTCACACTCATATTCCCTTCTAACCAGTGTCATAAAGCATTCATAGATTTTTTCAGAAGGTTGACTTATCCGAGAGCTGAGTTAGCTTAGTCACTATCAACTTTTTAACATTTTCATTACATATTGTTATTTTACTGAATGTTGATTTCAAAGATTCTCAGCTGCTCTACCAGTTGGCATTTTTTTTATTTTCACTGCTAATGCATCTTAATCAATTTTTTTTATTTATTTATTTATTTACGTGGCCTTATGGCCTTTAACCCTGAGACGGGTCTTTGCCTCCTGGAGGACACCTCCGTCTCAACCATGATCTCATGACTGTGACGGACGTTCTCCAGGTTATATTGGCTCTTCGAATACGGGTCAGGTCGCCAACCAAAGCCCGGGAGCCGAGCTGTCACTAAAATCTAAAAATCTACGAAAAAATATTAATTAAAAATCGTCGTTGAGACTTCCAGCTTATTTACTTGGTTATTATAGAACTACACTAATTTTATGATATAATATGTATATAGAATCTTAATGCTAATGATCGATCAACGTTAGAATCGCTACTTTTGTATTCAAATTTAAATTTCGGAAAACCATCCTAGTTTGGAAATACAATTAAATAAATATTAGAAAATTTAAAAATATTAATTATTTTGTGAATAGAATTCATTATTTTTGACAACTTTTTGTTGTTATCGAGCTAAATTTGTTTTTAATTATATTTAATTAGAATTTAAAGAAAATAATGCTTATCTATGGACGTGATTTAAACTTTTCCACTCTGTCCACTTTTAGTCGAATTTATGAATTACTCTCATTATATTTTTTTTACAAATTTATAAAAAGATATTTTGATTGGAAAAATGAATAAGTAGCATCTATTTAATGTGATATCCGATTAAAAAAAGGCATTGTTTTTTTAATTAAATAAAAAAATATTGGTTCAAGCTGTTTGCTGAAAAATCTTTTGGGCCCAAAACGTCTGACGTCAATGAGTGAAAAATGTAATTACTCATTACAAACAAGATAAATGGTAACATTTCGTTGATTTGTATAAATACTCCTGTCTCAATTGTTCTTATTAATCATATTTTCCAATCAAGCCATATTTACTAATTCATTTATTAATATTTTTTATCATGGTTGAATTTTCTTCAATATTATGTTTAAAATATTCCAATTTGATGACTTACCCTCTGGGCGGGCTCACAACGCCCGGAGCGGGACGTGCCCTAATCACGAATATTAATTTAACGCGATTTCGAAGGTTTCCTGGGGGCTCGCGGATTTTTCTCCGAGCCCATTTGGAAATTGTGCGAATCCCGTAGACAAAATAATGTATAATGGACCCTCAGATGGAGAGATAAGCCGAGTCAGCGGAGCATCGCTAATTGCTAATGGGATTCAATTTAGAATCATCCAATTACCGGCAGCGGGGCCTTCGCCAAAAACTTTTATGTCGCAGAGATTGCGACGGATCTTGCGGCCGGGTAGTTAGAATTCCGCCAGTTTTTCTTGGCGTATCGCAATTTTACGAATGTACAATTTGTATTTCAGTCTTAACTATTTCGGTATAATTATACGTCGAACAAACATAGCGGAGTTGTCAAAGATATTTGTGTTGGAGTCTTGGAGCAACTTTCCCCTTTGCGAAACACGTAGACTTGAGTCCCGCTCCCGAAACACTATTTGCAGAACATTTCGCGTAATTTTATCATACTACATACCAGCTGAGTGGACTTTTGTCGATGAGACAAGTGTATCAGACTCTTCCTTACTCAAATGTTATCTTGAATCTTCTTATTGTTTGTTTTTATTTCAATTTAAATACGCATTCAATGGCTTCTTTGATCGAATGAGACATGAAACATCGATAAACTTTAAATACTTTTTTTTCGTAATCTCACTCAAATTATCTTTTTTTCCGTTGAATCTTTGTTAAACTTTGGCAATGCAAAAATGAGTACCTCAGCACGGTTGATACTTGTTCGGTGGTTTTGGGACTTTGTCGCTAAGCAAACTCTCGGTTCGGGTATCAGCGCTTACCGGAGGCTTAGCCTGCTAAAGTTTCTATGAAAGCCAGTATAATAACTGAACTAGTTTGAGCCAACCAGTTAACTTGTCCTAGACTAAAATTTTATTATGTAATTATAATATGGTACCTTTACATATCATTCGGAGCAACGAGGCCACACGCACACGCCACCCCCCTCTCCGCCTGCGCGGCGCGGGATGTGCGAAGCTGCGGGGCAGGGGTAGCCTCTACGAAAGACAAGCTTTTACTTGAAACAACAAATAGGTTTACATTACATTAAACCCTTGTAAAAGCCGAGTTTATTTGTGAATTGTATATTACATTAAACACTTACGAAAACCAAGTTTATTTGCGTTATGTTAAGTTTCCATTCTCGCCGAACACATTTAACGTCTTGAAAGTTATCGCTGGCATATATCGTCCTTTTTGCCGCATTTTCCTGATATGGACTTAAATTAGATATTGCCGTGTGCTCGCTATGCGGCACGTTGTAATTTTGACAAGTTGACAGCCTTTTATGAGAATTATTTAAGTTTGAAACATTTTGATGGATGATTGCTAAAAATTAAAATTAAATTCATATAGATACGAAATAGGCCATATGATTAATAATAAATCCTTTAGCTCTGAACAAGGAGGTGGTACATGTTTCAAAGCTCTTCAGTCAGGATGTTTTTCCTGCGGATATTCGTATTTTTTTAATCTCATCTTGATTAAAAAATGCAGTATTTGATATCCATTTAAATGTTGAATCATTTGACAGATAATAGGCAAGTTTTCGTACATTGTTTGTATATATACTCCCTTGTATTTTGTAGGTTTTTTAGCTTGATTAATATTTTGTAGACACGCCTTAACTTTACATAAAAGTATGGATAATACTAACAATACGTATGTCATCTATTGTAGATTTTTATTTCACAAGTTTCTCATACATTTCTCGATATCCAGCCATACAAATCTGCAGGTCCTGTTGTAATTATCGAATAGATCATAAGTTGTTCCATACTCTTGGCAAATTGAATACCCTCGTGAATTAAAGCAGCTGTTAGTTTAGCAATTTCGCTATTTTGTTTACTTTTTTACCGATTGGTTATTGTCCATTGCGACATTAAATTAGATCCTTTTGTCCCAATGAACACCTGAAAGTAACAACGCACGAAATTGAAAATATATATATAAATATTTTGTGTCTGTGAATTGTGTTAGAATAAATAATTCGTTTTGTGTTTGTTATTTTTAGTGGATCATATTATTTCAAAACCGTGTAAAAACGAGTTGAGTGTGTATCATAATTACACATTTATCCTTCAAATTATACTATAGTTGGGTTCGATAAAATCACTCCGTTATTCTGTTAGATTCGATTAATCTAACAGAATATGAAATAAAAAGGATAGTTTCTTCTTGATTAATTCTAATAAAGTTCAACATTCACTTTTTTCTTTAACATAAAATATCCTTGTGTTTAAATATGTGCTGTTGACGTATAGGTTTTGCGCCGACTTGGCGATATTATGAATTCGTATTTTAATATTTTTCCAAAATTTTATGTGGGAAAAAGTATTTCAACAATTAAAGAGCGATTCTCAAGAGCCCAGCGACACAGTGGGAAAACAAGAGATTGGACGTGGCCTATCACAAATTTTGCCAATGCTCACTTCCGCTACTCCCCCGCTCCTCCCGCGGGCCCTTCCTCATCCGGTGGCACCGCACCCTGTCGCGCGGGGTGCGGCTCTACCTTTTTGTATTAAATTGGAGGCGGGTTGTGGGGCAGGAGTGTCGGGAGACCCCATGCACTTCATTCATTACACAATTATTCAAAATTTATGAAAAGGGTCTGAAAGACGTGATATTTTTTACATTAAAATATATCCATAAGGAGTGACGCCGAATCCGGTACACAATTTTAATTTAGACGTCTTTCGCACCTCTCTTTTATAATATCTACGTGTAGATGTAATAATCTTTTTTAAACCCCTGATATTTTTTTTAATATGAATCGAGAGGGGAATATAATATTTTATATTCTTTATTACATGTTTTAAAATCAGGTTTATATGCAAATGTGAAAATGTCGTTAATTAGTCGATCGGTGTCAGTGCGTCGTTGCGAAGTCGCCGGCGACGTCCAGCGCTGCGACGACAATGGCGTCGCACGTGCCGACACGTGTTGCCCGATGGCCAGGGACAAAGCGTCCTCCTGAAGAGGGGCACAATTGCTCAATCGCCCACCAGCATGTGGCTGCCCTCTATTGTGTGGCCCGCCATTATGATGAATAAACATACTTGCGGGGAGACGTTAATGGGTTGCCGGCAACGGGATTTCTTTGTATTCCGATCGGCCCGTGAATAATTGCGTTCCCGGCGAATACTCCAATTAAAAATTAAATTGCGTCATGAATAAAACGGATGGTGCCGCCACCTCTTCCTGTACGGCTGATACAAACCAACTCTGAAATTTATGTTTAGAAACTTTCACAACCAAATATTTAAAATCTAAATCTATTTTCTGATCAAAGTTTGCCATTGTTTGCCAATTACAGCCCACAAAAACGACATACTTGTTTTTTTGTGTATATAGTAACTCATAATACTATTTTACGTAATAATAAGACAATAAATAAGTTATCAAATCATATAAAATGGGATTATTTTAAGGTCTGTGTTTTTTTCGCTGTATTATTATTATGATTATCCATTTTTTATTTATTAATTTAATGTTTTTTGATTAATCTGGAAATGCCAATTTTTATAAAAAACGTATTGTACATAAATCTCGTCACATATGCTGTATTAACACTCAAGGACCCGGTCCCGCGTTAGTGCGGAAATTTTCGTAAACGGTAAACACCCGCTCCCGCACTAACGCGGGTTCACACGAAACGTGTTATCTAATGCGCCACAAAAGGCTTTCTTTAAAAGTTTTACGACTGGACACAGTTTCATTCATTGCTCTGCATGCCCTTTGTAAAATATATGACATATGTATTTATTTATGGTTAAAACTGTCCTTGAAATAATAGATTATTTGGATCGAAAACTTTCCAGTACTTACACATCGACTGTAACGAACTTAAGTTTTTATTTAACCATTCAACAAAATAACTTCTATGGAATATTTATGTGGCACAACCCGTCACATTCTTTATTATAAAGCTAAAATTACTATATCAATAAAATAAAATTAAAGATATCTATTTGTTTTTTATCATCTAAAATACAATAAATCGTCATTTTCACAGCTCGAAAATTTTACTTCTTATGTAAATATTCTAATAATCTAATATAAAGTTACTATACGTATAATACTTTTCTTTTGGCCAAATTATCTTTAAAAGGAAAAAAGTTATTAAGCATTTTTACAGAGCCGCGCAAAATCGCATGATCGATAAAAAGATGCGGGTTTAGGTGTAAGTTTCGCCTGAAAACACCGGGTGCTTGAGTGTTAAGAAGTAAAACTTTGTTATAAACGTTTTACCAACGTGATTCTTCATAATATCATCATCATCATTTAGCAACTACGATACACTTACTCGCTGAGCATTTGGGCTTACCAGACTCTCGAATTTGAGTCGAGGCCAAAGGATCCTGAGTCTCACACGTGTCGTATGGGCTCCCCTTTTGTGTCCATACCGCAGAGACCTAAACCGTCTTAGTATGCGGTTTTTTTTTATATTTTGGCATTGGACGTGTATCTTCTACCACTGTTGGTATGAAATAATGTGGTTTATATAGAGTCAACCCTCTTATAGCGCCAAGTTTGTTCATGCCCAACAAATTATATTTTGTTGTCAACCAAAGGACATTGATTTTTGCTCTGCATTTTATTTTATATCTAAAAATTATGTAAATTAACCTTATATTTTCCATTGTTCTTTTGAGGTTTACAATTTTAAATAAAAATTAAATTTAAATATTTAAATTTTAGAAATAAAAGAAGAAAATTTGAAAATAGAAAATAACAATGTTATATTTGAATTTTTACGGTGAACAATGGCTTCTAGATTTATGTTTTTTAACAAATTTATCAATGAAATTAAATAAATAAAATCAAAAACCTCAAAAAAAATGGTATAAATAACAATAAATAATCAGTGATATTAATGGCTATATGACATGCATATTATTTCGATAATGTAAATTAACCGCGACTGAGTTACGTTATTAGTTGGATAGGTATCTGACGAAAACTATTAGTCTGAGAAACTCATTTCCCTTGCATCGTTAGAATCTTTAACGAATCTGTATATGGGCGAATGGCGCTCTAGAATCTTTCTGTATGCCATCGTAGTCAAATAAATAAATAAAAGCTTTTATAACAAAACTTAAGCATTATGAAAACAACTACTGATAAAGAATGCAGTCCATTTTAAATTAGTCAATTACTTGAAAAGAAAAATCCCGATTTTCATACGTGCAAAAGCATGACAAAAATTTCACAATTTTATTATCCCTATTTGATGTGATGTGAAGGTCGATTCGATGAAAATCTTCGATTTGGATGAAATAAACGAATTTCATCAGAAATATTAAGCATGTAATAAACTTATGATATTACAAACGCTAAATGATGAACTCAAATTATCTCTTTAATAATAAAATAAATCCAGTATAAAATATTATAGAAATGAACCACGCAATTATAGAAATACTATTAAAAAGCGGCAAAAGATATATATGGAAATAGATTATGATTACTCCTAGGATATAATGAGGCTGCAGGAAATTTTAAAAGCCAAAAGTTTGGCAGCCCGTATGTGGCCCGCATGCCGCGGGTTTCTCATCCCTGGACTATAGGATGGTTGACTGTATTGATGCTTTATTTAGGTTTTACCCTGTTTTTTTTTTATTTTCAAATACATTTACAATAATAATAGTTTGGAGAAAAAGAGCTATTCTATATATTTTAATTCTTGTTTTAATACAATATTGTATACACTATGTAACACCTGTTATGGTCCCCTCAATTTAAAACGCTCATTCATAAAATCCTTCTATTGTGTAAAACGAAATGTATTTTTTTACTTTGAAACCCTTTCCACTGACACGTTTACACAATTGTGTTTTATTCTTACACATCTTCGGAAATTGTAGTCGTCCATTATCACGTTAGGGTTAAAAACCTACAATAAATATTTTTAAACTTATCCTGGCAGACAGCTTAAAATAAATAGCACCGTCTTTGATCACTCGATGCCACTTCTTGTAGTGGTAAAATAAACTGCAGCGCCGTTCCGTATTTACATTCTCCGGGTCCCAAGCACCTGACACACACAGCTCGGCCACTCGAGCCCTTTGTATGTCTCCCTATACTCAATTAAGGGTAATTCTAATTAGTGACATTTAATTATATGTAAGCCGCCTAATTACATTAGAGAATTCTCCACAAGGGGACTGCAGGTGTTCCACTTCTCCCGTTCCTGCGGCGTCTCCGGCTCGTGCTCTCGCTCGCGTGAATAATACACCATATTAAAATGTGAGGTTTTAATGTTGTTTATCCATTGTGACGAAGAGCAAATAAAAACTTTAAACAGTATCGCCAGTCAAGGGTATTAACTTACTGTGTAACTTTGGTAAATGAGTTGGCGCCCGCATGCCGTAGCACTCCTACTTTGATAATGAGTTTTGCAAGTAAACCCTTGTGGATCAAAGGTATATCGTCTGGATAGTCTGCAGTCCATGACCACTATTCTGTCTATTAGCTATGCAAAACTATTTTAAAAAGAATATGGATTAATTCTTAGAGTCATTTTCTTCTCATTTAATTTAAATGAAGCTGGTATATTCCATCTTAACAATTAACTTATAGCGTTCCGTTTTATTAAAGCCACTGTGGTGGTCTGATGTATGAACAACGGCATAGTGCAGCTGATTGGTACTCATTCATCGGCCGGCGTGTTTGTGGACGGATACAGAAGTGGAGGCGAATCTCCTCCCACCCCTCGGCGTTAATGACGTCATGTGGCTCCGTTAACTGCCTTAATTAAGATTTATTGTTTCTCATATCAGAAAAGTTTCAGCGGTCTGTCAGGCTGCAGCTCGGCAGCTATTTATTACTTAAACCCGCCTCCCGTGGGCAAGAACGTGCTTTACAAAGTCCATTTCTACCCCCCGCTAAACTTTTCCTCAGCAGATGCTCAAACCATGCTCGGAATGTTTTCAATTTTTCCTCCCCTGTCAAAATTTTCCCCTTATGAAAAAATCCGATAGTAACGGATCAATGACATTTAACAAGAAACTCATAATTATAACAAGGGCATTGGCCCCTTGATCGAAACCATACTTCATGAACTATTAACATTTATACGACCACCACTTTCGTTAATTTTGATAACATTATTTTTTTCTTGTGCCATTATTTAATTGTGTTTCAGATATAAAACAGTTGTATAATCGTCTGGCTTTGTCACAAAAAATGTCTGTTTTATTTCATCAAAACGTTTCGACGCAATTACTTTTCCAACTTTTCCATCCTCTCTCTATGATTTTTATTTGCCGGGACCAACCGTAAATCCGTCGTTAAAGTTTGCAGTAAATTATAGTAATTCTATCATCGGAAAATTTTTGCTTCGGTGCCGCAAACAATGGAGATCCGCAGCGAAAAATGCACAAAGCTTTCGCGTCGTTTTTTTTTTACTGCGACTGTCAAATTGAAATTTTCGCCGAATACATTCGTTTAGACCAGTGCTTCCCAATTACTTTCATGTCACGGGCCCCTAAATCTGAAAGAATTAATTCTCGCCCCTCGCCCAAAAAAAAATATTTTATAGTTTTATTAAGATAATTTGCCAATAATATCACTTTAACTATAATACACCTATCCCTCGATTTACACGGTAGATAGGTTCCTGAGAAAAACGTGTAAATCGAAATTGTATATTTTTCAATGTAAAACCGTGTAAATCGAAAAGTACACAAAAAACGCATAATTTGATTGCCATCGCATATCGCCAGATTCCAGTTCACCTATGTAGAGAGTGTCTTGATTTGAATCTTTCAAAACCAAGCATGATTCTTGTTGTGAAAGTTCGCTTTTCAGATAAAGAAGAGGATGGTAACTTTCAATTTTTTCGTAACCTGCAATGCTTTATTTGTAATAGCGTTGGTATCAATTGGCATCCGTTTTGTGTTTGGTCCCTATCCAAATCATTGCCTCCATGCTTTCCATTGCAATATCTCTGATATATGAAGTTGTGCTCGTATTCGTAGTGTTAGCTGCTACACTTTTCTAATTGAGTTTTTATATCTATAACATCTATTACTCTTTCTCCATTTTCAAGTCAAGGATGAACGCCGAATGGCTCTTCCCGCCATTCGGCGTTCATCACATACCTACAGTGGAATGCACACCTACAGTGGAATGCATACCTACAGTGGAATGCACACCTACAGTGGAATGCACACCTACAGTGGAGTGCACACCTACAGTGGAACAAACAAAATTATTATTATTGATTATTTTCAACATTTATTTTCAACTTTTTTTTTTAAAAACCGTTTAAAAGCGAAAACGTAAAAAAGTTCCGTGTAAATCGAGGGATAAGAAAAATAATACATATTTATATTCAACAAAAACGTGTTTTTTAAAACCTTTTCCGCAAGATACAGCGATCGCACTTCACTCATGATACAGTAAAACTCCGTGCACTGAATACATCTCTGTGCACAAAATACTAAATAATCTTGTTTCTAATTTATTCTTATTTGTCATTATTTTTTTTCTTATTTATTCTCATTTTATTATTATTTATTCTTATTTTTCTTATTTATTCTTATTTTATTATTATTTATTCTTATTTTTTCTTATTTATTCTGATTTTATTCTTATTTATTCTTATTTTTCTTTATTTGTTCTTATTTTTTTTCTTTATTTGTCCTTATTTTTCTAGTTTGTTCTTATTTTTTTTATTCAACCATTTCAAGTCGAGATATTGATGAATTCTTCATTAATAATCTCTAAATATTTTTTTGCAAATGGATTAATCTATTCTCTTTGTTGTTGTTTGTTGTTGTTGTGTATATAAATAGTGTGTTCTCACATGTGTTATTATTTAACAACAGACCCTAAATTTATAAATTCCTTAAATATACAGGGAAAAATATTTATAAATGAATAGTTGTACTTTGTACTGATTTTTTTCGCGGCCCCCGCGAGGAATCCTGCGACCCCCCAGAGGGCCGCGGCCCATAATTTGGGAAACACTGGTTTAGACGACGGATTATCTGAATATATTACGCGTTGTAAAAATCAGTTTAACAGTATTTGTGTAAGTGTATTAGGGGCCTCAACTATCAATATCTCCACCCGCATAAATAAATATGTGTAGCATCGCCATAAATGCGGCCGTTATCTCTTCAACGCAGCAAATTGGATCCATCGCGATATGAAATACGAGTTGTGATGGCTCTCTTAAATTTCCAATATTTTGCGCCGAAACATAAAATGTATTTTTATGGCCTTCGACGGTTGACCCACACCCTGGAATGCCTTTGAAGTCTGCCCTTAAATTTCGTATAGTCAACTTTTATGGTAGATCTGAAATCGGGTACATTGTCCCGGTGGCCACCTCAATACACAATTCATACTAGGCGACGCCATCAATTTCTTCGCCGCTATTCCCAAAATTAATACCTTTACTATACAAAATTTAACAAAAATGTATAGAAATTTTTCTTTTAAAGGCTATCTTTTATGTATTCTGTGTTAAAAATTATATATAACCTTATAAACTATCTGTCAAAAATAATATTTAAAAAAATTGACAAATATTTTGACATCTTTATAAAAATATCTTTCGTAAATAAAATATTAGATAAATTTTATTTGAAAATAATAATTATATTTAACATGCTACTCGTCTCTGATTTGATAGAAAGTATTGTACTTTTATGCAAAATTAGTATTGTCTATAATGTACACATACTATACTTTGGAAATGGGTAGACATTGTTTGAGTCGCTTTAACCTAGCCGTGCCGATGGGGTATATTTGGAACCCCAAGTTTTTGATTTTTCTCAAATAAGTATAAATCCCACATATCACAAACTTTTTGTATTTGTCTTAAAAAGATTAAATAATAAATATTATAAATAATAATTGACCATTATTGTCCGCATTTGCGAAAAAAATAAAAACAAAACAATATTCGCTTCTGCAGAAATGGCGCGATGTTTTTTCTTGCTCGCATCGGGTACGATGTGCGAAGTGCTTAATAAAATTATAATATCTTCTTAATGCTTTAGTAATGGTTTTTTTATTTCATGAAAATTGTCTCTTTGTAAAGTATTTGGTCCAATTAAGTCATTTTTTCTGAACTTTACCATTTACTACTCTATTGATTTTAAACTTTAAAGAATAAAATTGATTTATCCGTAGATAATATTAATATAACATTTTTAAATCCATATATGTATGCTTAAAAAACGTGAGCGGTCTGAGAACAGAATCATATTGTACGAGCAGGTCGCCCTTGAAGCTTCTCATCACATTAAAATATTACGTTTTTCTCAATGAGTTTTTATGAATTCGAATTTTCATTGACAAACGTTACTTATAAAGGATAAAAAGAGACGTGATTCTCTATTTCTCTGAACGTTTGAGTGTCGGTTTTTATGCCTATTTTCGGACATGAAATCTTAATTAAATAAAATGCAGTTCTTCACACTTTCTTTTTAAAATTTATTTTCTACAATTAAACGTATAACATATATTTTATAGCATCAATGTGTGAAATTGACAATTTGAATGAAGGATGAATCAATTTTTAATTTTTGGATAAATTAAAAGCTGTATATGATTTTTCATAAATATAAATATTATTCAACCATATTTTGTGTGATTTCAGTGTTATAAAAAAATAATGGCGTCTGAAAGCATTCCTCCATTATAGCTCAGTTTCACACATTTGCTTCAATCGTCGAGCACAAAGGCCTGCAAGGTTCCCGTGTCTAGTAACGATCGCAGAGCAACGCATTAGTGCGAACAGCCTTCTGCGTCGTCGATGCGGCATCCACCAAACAAAGCCATCAGCGCTCTTGTTTCTAGATAGGTGGATGCTGGTTGCTCAAATCTGGGTCAAGAGCACTCCGGAACGGCGGTACTTGGGATGCATTCCTTGAATTTATTGCGCTTTCGAAGCTAGACTGCGCCGCTGCACTCCATGAGCTTTATTGCTCCTTTAGAAAGCCTTCGTGTTTGTGTTATATACCCAAAGCACTCGAGGTCCTTATCAGACGGAGTCGACAGCTTAACGTGATTTAAATACCTGATGAAATTCATTTATTTTTTAATCCGAATCAGACGTTGCGGTGCGAATTTTCACGGCAGGTGCAATTAAAATATAATGATACATCAAAAGCAGACACGTGGGATCGATGGGGGCGCTGGGGGACGGAAGGGTGCGGGGCCGCGGGTGGCAGAGCCGCATTAGGGCTTCCCCCTCGCCCCCGGGCTATCGCGCCGCCCTTTATGAATACAAATGTGATGACATTAGCCCTATTGGCCGCGTCTCGCTCCCGATATCGACACTTATCTCGGCGCTAAACGTCAGGGCTCATAACCGCATCGCTCAAATCAATATTGGCACCCCCCGCTCGTATAATACATTTACTCGCTAATCAGATTTAAATTGCAATATAATATTTTGAGAATTTAATCGTATTTCACGTTGTTCATCGAACACTGTTTATATTTTAATAGTATAATGTAACGTAACGAATACTTTAAATGATATTTGTTTTCAGTTTCAATAATATTGATAAAAAGTCACCCTAAATGAAAATGATCCACATAAATCGACAACAACTACCTGAATATTCTAAGTATTGACGATTTATCGCTTAAGTTGTTATCGAATCGGTATAATAAATATAATAAAAAATGTTATGGTTTTTAAGAAATACTTATTAAGGGAGAAAATACTTAACTCACTTCTTAGAAAAGAATATAAACTTTGTCAAAAAAATGGCGGATTTAAAGATAATAAATTAAATTACACAGTCAACTCTCATATAGCACCGAGATAACCGTAGCGTGTTATATTTTGTTAACCAAAGGGTATTGGCCCTTATTTGATCGCGGCAATGTATTACATATTTCTGAAAAATATAATTTGACGTTGAAAAATCATCATTTTGTTGAAAACGGCAATCCAAAATTAAGCACTATAGGAGGTAATGCCGCAAACATTGCTCCATAGCGTAGAGCGTTGACTATTTAGAAATAGCGATTTTATTTTATTACGAAAATAGATTGATGATTTAATTAAACAAATAATGTTTTCGTATACCCTAATATAAATACCTAAAATTTAATTTTAGACAAAATAACTTATTTTTCGTCTTTTTTTAAATTAATAGACATATTTCTATGGAATTATTTTATCTAATAGAATCAGTTCATCGCAAAAAACATACGCTGATCTCATTAGTTAGGACTCGTATCTCAAAATGGATTTTAATAAAACCTTATAAATATAATAGGATTTATTTTGTGTTTTCATGATAGCTTTCTTGTGTGAAAATATATGTTCTGCAGCTTATAGCTTAACTTTCATTTTTGTCTGTGTGCTTCTTCCAGGTTGAAATTGAGTCAAAGTGCATTATTATCCGATAATATCTCCCGTGATTTTAGAGTTGCCTTGGAGTAAAATTTAAAAAAATATTATAAGACAATAAACTCATTGGTGTGTAGTTAATTGAAGTTAAATAAAATGATCCACGAGAACGGGCCTGATTATAGAATTATTCGTATACTTAATCTATTAAAATTTTGTTTTGAGTGGTTTTTTTTGTATTGGTACTTTTGTATTTATAATTTCATTACTATCTATGATGAGTATTTATTAGGTTGTGTGTGTTTTTTTGGAACTCCGCTACAAATAAGCGACCTTGGTTGGAGTCAGATAAGATCTGGAAACAGCGGCCCAGAAATAAGAGGCAATTAGAGCGGAAGCGATACACCTCCGCAAGTTCAGACTATTCTCGGGAGCTTCCGATAAGGCCTTACGGCCAACTTCTATTTTCCACATGACGTCACGCGCGGACCGCCATGCCACCGTCTATTGGACCGGAACAAACTAATTATCGGATGAAATGGTGTTTTATGAACGTATTTTCTGATACCGCTTGACTTATGGCCCACGAGATACAACGTTTCACTCGGCTGATTTTATCGATAGGTTCTGTTTCCGTCGTCGCTTTTCATATATATTTTTCCTGTTGTTTCAACTAGGCGGTCCCATCCTCCAAAAAATTTATATTGCGCACAATACATATTTCCGTTGATATGTCAAAAAAATTTTTGCGACGAAATGCGGTTTAAGTAATACGATGAGCGATGAAGCTTTTACGGTATGACGAAAATTCATTTAACAGTTACATCAATATTCCATTGATATTTATTTTGGCTAAAAATATGAGTTTCGATATTAAAATTTTAGGAAAATAGCTCATTTTTATTATAACAATTTAGTGGGGCATTTTATTCAAGCTTGTATAACTTTAAATATTATTTTTATTTAGCAACAAATCATTGCCAATAATGTGTTAAGAGTATATATCTCATAACAAAAAAAATATTGTAGATATTTAATCAAATTATAAATTTTCGCTGTCACCCTCGGCACAGTCACAGTGCCGGCATAATGCTCGCATTGTAGCTCTATGGCGAGTTGCCGGCGCACGAGTGGGAAATAGCTTCAGGGGGAAAAAAAAATAATAGAACTAAGACAAAATTAAATAAAAATAGGAAATCGTAAACAGTTCAAACATATATGGCTACGTATTCACATTTTTGTATAGCCTCGTAGTGTTACATAATAAGAAATAAAAAGAAAACAGGTATTAATACATGGAAAAGTAAAATTACATAAAGTTATCTTAACAGGTAACATTAATGATTCAGACACTATTCGATTGTTTTAAAATGGAAAACAAGGGGTTTGGGTTGAATTATTATTATTTCAACTAAGACCCCTTGCAAAATTTAGTGGGAAGTAAAACTGTATTAGGTAGAGAAATTATATGGAAGGATTGGGAGTATTTAGGGTCATAGTTAGCGAGAAAGGAAACAGAGGGGTTTATATTTGTACATTTATGAAGATCATCGAAGAAAGGAGTGGCATATTTTTTAATAAGGTCTTTAAGAGGGAGAATTTTAAGATCTTTGTATATGACTGTGTTGCGAATAAACCAAGGTGCGTTTGTAATTGTGTATAGTCCGGTATTTATTTTCCTCTGAGTTTTATTTAGGATGCGTCGAGCCCCAGATCTGTGAAGCGTATATAATTTTAGGATGGATGATGGCAGTATAAGTATTTTTAATTTTAAAGAAAGAACTCTATTACTACCCATAAGTGAACCAACAGCGCATTACTTGTATTGATTTTCCAAATTACTGATTTTACATGGGGTCCCCATGAAAGCTTTTTATTGAAAGTGATCCCAAGGTACTTCGCTTCGTAATTTCACGGGATAGGAGTATTTTTAATGCTATTAATGGTATCGAGTGTTTTTGGGTGTCAATATTGGACGTGGCGAAAATGGCGGTTGGCACAATCATGGTTTCGTAGATTCTACGGAGCTATGAGGAGCCAGGCCGCTATTGAGGCCAATTCAGAGACGTGTGTGCTACAGCAGGTGCCCGTAGCACTCGATCAGACCGTAAATTAAATACGAATTGGCCCTAGCCTCGTCTCATTATTACTGTTACAATCCACGCGATGACAGCGCGGTTCCCGGGTTGATGGTTGGCGACCTGACCCGTGTTTTAATAGTCAAGATAACCTGGAGGACCACCGTCACAGTCCTAGCATAAGGGTTGAAACGAACATGTCTCTGCTGGAGATCATGCAGTGTCTTCCAGGTGGCAAAGACCCGCCTCAGGGTTAGAAGGCCTGAAAAAATATTGGTCGGATTTAATATCATGTCATTAATCAATACATTTTGCTTAATTTATTTTGTTTTGAAACCCTTGCTCGGTCATCGCCCCGCGTTTTCCTTTCATTCTCGGTACATTTTAAAATTAATTACTGAGCATTTGTAGGTCTTGGTTACCTCCCTGTCCTACAATGCCCTCAGACTCTTTGATGCTGTTTTAAAAACCTCTTCCGGCACGTGATTGCGCACGTGTTCGAGTGCGCGCTGCGTATCTCCGCGCGTGCGGGGTCACCGGCGATGCGTGAAATCGGCCGAATCGGGAAATTCCCGACCACAAATATAATTCCTTTTTGGAAAATATTTTGTCTGTAACAACGCCGAGGCGATTTTTATTATTATTACGAAATGAGGAGGGTCCAGATCTTTTTCCAATTTAATTTCCGTTTATTTTTTTTTATATATTTATCGGGCGGCAAGAAATTGCGGGCCGCAACATACCCACTCACGTTGCAAAAATATGTCGACGTCTATGCGATAAACGAAAATTTGCTATGTTATTCTGAGCGCGTGCCCCGATACAATATATCTTGAGCGCGTATGTGTGTGCGTTTTCATATAAACATAAATTTTTCAATTTCGCGATATCACGATAGTTTGCGTATTTTTTGATTCACAGCGTTAGATTTTCAACGCGTTTTCCTCCCTTTCGATATTTTAGCTTTCTTCGTTCGTCCCCTAATGACGTTAAGTTTTGAACGGCGCTGAAAGTTGTTTTCTTGAAAAGTGTCCAACAAATGTAAAACCCTTAAGAGCATTGGGGTGATTTGTACCTGGCATTCTTCATTTTTGGTGGGGTGACGTTTTGCTTCTACCGAATTTGACAGGTATTTTCATTGAACTCACCACTTGTTTATCATTGTAATTCTTAATCTAAACATTTAAACTTACTCTGAATAAAATACATGATTTCTCATACTATATTTTAATAAAATATGCAGTATATATTTTATTAATATATTATAACGACCAGCTCCAGATGGATATAATCCTAGCTGATTATTTGCTCTTTAGAGATATTCAATACTACACTCGAGTGTGTCTAGGTTTGGATTTAATTTATTATTCCGGTGTAAGTGGCTTATTAAAACTCCAGTTCTTAGAATACAAATCATTTTACAATATAATTCTTCAATAAATATTTTCTCTAACGCTTACTTATGTAGATTTTCAAAGAATATTGTTGATTGACATAACTAATATACTGTATACATTTGCAAAATAATTTACTCATATATATTTTCGTCATTCTATGGTCTGTATCTGACTCACCCTTCAATCTATCCAAATACATGAATAAATGATATATATATAAAGGATATTTAATGAAATGCAAATATTCGTTTGAAAATCTTTTATCGGAAAAATCAAATATTTTAATTATGAATTATTACAGACTTTATAATAATTTCTTATTAAATTATTTAGAAAATTGTATGGTGTATCTATATATTATGGAGACCAATTTGAAGAAGAAATTATTCCTTAAAAGTAAATAATGATATTTGGATAGAATGTATTCGCATTCAATTAGTTTAAGGGCAAAAAGTGAACTTCGTAACTTATTGGCCGGTTCTAGCTTTAATACTTATTGAACATAACGAAGTTATTTTAAAATACCTTATTATTTAATAATTGTTGTTTTAATTGAAACTATAAGTGACAAGTACATCATTTTTAGCCGTACATATGTATGTACATCTAAATTTATTACGGTACTTTGACACATATCGATTCATCACTGGAATGTCCTTGAGCGAGTTCCACAAATATGAAGAAAAATAATTTAAAGTTTTCTTTCTCGCTCATATATGGCAAACATTTTTCCAAGTTTCCTCGCGCAAAAGTTTTCTCGGCTTTTTTCCGCGGGTTATCACGGCAGGGCTTTTTATTATCTGGCATACATTTTTTGGGGGGCACACTCGCAAAGATCAAACATCAAAGGGCGCCCTGCGACTTAGACACAAAGCATTGTCGGCGAGCACTTTTTTGTCGGCCTTTCATGTGAACCGCACCGGGAAATGAAAAATGGGATCGTGTGACGAGCGAGCTTTGCATTTCCAGAAGTGCGTCGCGACGCGCTTCTCTTCTTTCTCTCTCTCTTTCTGCGAATATCGCATGTTTACCCTATCTAAGAAAATTATAAAAAAATGAGTAATTCACTAGTTTTCCTGTCCATCGATTGAGATTTTCTTTTTTGTGCTTTCACAGAGAATACTACATTTTCTTTTGTAGCGACCACTCTGCAAATGGTGAAAATATCGTGGGCGAAATATATATATATATATGAATATTCCAGGAGAAATTGTCCGGTGAGAAAGGCACGAAAAAGGAAATGATAATAGGCCTTTTGATAGGTAATATTCTGGCGAAGAAAGAAAGCCATATCCGCTCTTATAAATGGCTAACACTTAACGAAACAAAGGCCTTCCTCGGCCTGAATGCAGGCCAGCTGACCCCGTTTCTATGAGGGGTCGCGGTCGGCCTGCGGTCCACAGTCCCAACGTGAGTGTTCTGAAACGCTCAATTAACCGGATCAATCCCAAATAACTTTGGTGTATGTAAACCCACCGCCGAATCCAAAAACTAAAACTTTATATCAATAAAATCCAACATTAAAATATTTATCCCCTAAATAAATATATTAATAATAAATATGAATGAGATTAAATCCTGAATTAGGCCCGATGAATCCGGTTGGCATTCTGGGGTTAAATTTATTATTACGCAATATACAATACCATTTCCGGTTTTCTCGTTTACGAAAGTATTTTTGATAAACGGCCGTATTTTTTTACGACCACAGAACAAAACAATATAATATTTATGGGATAATCACGTATTAAATTGGTCTATTATATGGAATTGCTGATTGGGACCTATGCGAATTAATTAATATACCATTCGTCGTACGTATAATCGGATATATAATGAATTTTCATGTTTTTAATATTGACAATATTGATGTTTTGCGTATATTCGTAATATATAGTAATATGTATTTATCGCGATGATTTTATTACGAGATGATACTTGCACGTACAATTTACGGTAGCTTCTATGTCAAGATAATAATAACCTCGTGGCGATATAAAAACTGGACGTGCAGTGTTAGCAATGAGGAATATATATAAATTCTTTCATTATTCGAGAATCAAGATTTTATTTCTTCCGAATAATGAGAGTTTTCTCCCTTAGCAAGAATGCCATGGACACTGTCCATCCACTATCCAAAAATTAATTGCCAACAGTACCGGGAAACATTTCATTATGTCACACTGCTTGTGTGTGTCCGCATTCACAGACACAGAGTACAATGTCTCTTCTTCATCTCGTCACCCTTCTACCCGTTTCCCCCTGCACTAATAGTTCCATCGCCCCATTCCTCCATCTTCTGAATGTCTCTTGCGGTTTTCATCCACTCTATTATAGAATGTCCCATAGATCAATCAACTGCAAAACCAGCAATTAATTTCTTATTACGCCCTACACGTTGCCGGTATATTGTATTATGTATCAAATTTTTATTTTATTAAATGCAATTTCGCTCCCCAGCTCGATTTTTCTTTTTAAAACAAGGGAGGATAATTTAGACAATATTACAGTCCTTTCCACTTTCATTCAGTGAGAAAAGTTTTTTTAAAATGAAGATTTTATTACCCATAATTTTTTTACCCCAATTACATTTCTTAATTTGCGACGTCTACCTTGAATTGGGTATTAAATTTCTTGCATTATTAACGTTTTAGAATTTTAGTTCGTAGACATGGTACAACCAAATTTCGTATTAAAGTTACACAATGCGCGGTCGCGGAGGCGTTCATTAAAACATCTCCCGTTTTCGGCCAGTCGGAGAAATATCAAAAGCTCCCCGGCAATTTTTCACCGGATCCATTTTCTTAAGAAAAACACTCATAAGCGGCGGAATAAATTTCTATCCCTGCTCCCCCCTCGGCGAGAGACAGAGACGGCGAGAGCCCTCCGGTTTTTCACCCGGCTATGATTTACGTCGACCACTTTTGCCGGATTTTTTTTTCATATGCGACCAACCTTCCCCCGGCGAGTGTTTCCTTTCATTTCTTCCTCTTGACTTATGCTCGCCGGCAGTAATGGCGACAGATGGATTGCCCACGTCAAACGCACTCATTCTGTCTCATCTTCAAACTACCCCACTTTCAGCATTTTTGTTCGCGAAAAATAATTCACTCACTTCATCCCTCCTCCTCGGCCTCTACTCCCCCCGAGCTTGTCTCGCCCCATGACAACACCCGACATAATTCTTTGAAACAGATTTTTACTTCTAATTAACTCCTCTCTGATGATCAAAAGGCGTGATGATATTACGGCGCATAATCTCCAATTATTTTCTTCCATCTTTTGTAATTACGTACACCGCATTTTTTTACTCGTTTACAACACGAAAACATTATTATATCTTTTTTATATAAAAAAAGTCATTCAATCAATCATTTTCAGACACGATTTTCCATGAAAAAGTTTGTAAATAGCCTCTCTTTCTCCTCGAAGAGAGAAAAACTACCCATCCCTGCATTATATGCTTTCTCTATATTCTCCATAATCTTCCATAGAAACTAATTGCGTAGAGTTTATTGCTGAATTCCGCTCTTGATATATGTCCCAGTCGCATTCTATTCCCTAATTCTTTCTGGCTTTGTCATGAAAACTTATTACTCCTCGCCGACATGATTCATATCAAATATTATTATAAATTAAACTCCGTTATTATTACTTATACAAAATCCAGAGATTACTATACAACAAAAAGGAGTCCCTGAACACGAAACGGCATGTAACTGCGTCAATTATTCATGCAGCGGCCCGATACGCGTCTGGTTTTCGGGTCCGCATCCATGACTTATCCGAATAAATTTGTGTCAAGACGAAAATTAACTGTTCTCCGGGGCTGATACGAATAGACGGAGGGGTGGGGGCAGAGGCATTAAGTATTTAAGCGCAGCCTACATTCGGAGGGGTCATAAATTAGGCGTAGGCCCCGGCGTTGCCTTGCGGTTATGGCGGCCGTTACAAGCCCGACGAACTATTGCATCTATTCGACTTTTTATCGGGAGCGTCCCTTATCGTCCCGAGGATCAGGGTCACCCCGTGCCGGGCGCGATACCGATCGCTCGTATAGCCGAAGATTCTTTTTTTCGCAACATCATACTCGTAAAACCCATTCTCTATTATCTGATTGTATATTCGAGGCAAATTACGCCGTTCGCAATTCTTTAGACGTATCATGCGTGCCAAAATAAAATCTAACTTTGAAATAAAGCTTTTATTTGACATCGGCATGATTCCACGTCTCTAGAATTATTACATATTGTCTGACATCCGTACTATGTATATTAAGCCACGGGAACACCGAATTCAATGCAATGCAACTTTGAATTGCTGTATCTGGCTATTGTAATTCTCGCTACCATACATGCATCGCGTATCAGTCGGGTTTCAAGCAGCGGAATTATCCCATTCATATACACTCGACTCTTTTTAACCACGATAGATACCTTCCATCAAAAAGCATAAAAAAAATTAAAAAAAATTTTTTAGAATTATTTAAATTCTAAATTATAAAACCTTGTTATTTTACTATAATGTTAAGTTGAAAAATATGAGGTAGACTATTCCCACATAAAAAACAAGCTTTAACTGGTAGAATTTAAATTCTGGGATTGATATTGACGAATTCTTTTTCAATATTTTGTTATTTATTTAAAAATGGATTATTATTATATAAAAATAGTTATTTATGATATGCTTCATAATTTGGTCGATATTTTGGATTTTTCAAATAATTAATATGACACGTACTCGGCGATGTCTCACCGCAGACTGAGCACGTGTCATTTGTACGTTAAAAATGTTTTGTTTCTGGGAATCGTGTTAAAACACTAAAAATAAAGTATTTGTTCTTTTCAATGGACCGCGTTATTTTTAAACAATGTAAAAAAGGGTTGTACATTGATACCTTAGTCAGAACTTTAGACTTTTAAACTTCACATATTTAAATTTATGACTGATTTATTATTTCACGATCTCAGTCAGCGCTTATTTTTTAAATTTATAAAACCTTAAAAACATATCTTTGATAAAATGGAATATATATTTTTTATAAATAAATAAATCTTGCGTAATCTCAGTCTTGTATAATCTGTTTAGATAATAATTTCTCTGTAATTTAAGTAATTTTTATTTTAAACATATCATTTAAAAAGTACTCTTATGTTAACTAATGCATTAACAGTAAAATCGTAATCAATGACAAACATTTATTAATACAATCGAATACGTTTTAATAAAAAATGCAGGAAGTCTGAATCATATTATAACCAGTGTTATGACTTGTAGGTAATATGCGTATATTTCGATAATGCAAGTTAACCGCGACTGAGCAAAATTAGTAGTTGGATAGGTGTCCGACGAAAACTATGAATTCAGGGAAGTCTTTATAACACTGGCCAGGGAGAAGGAGGCATTACCTCTGCATGTTTTTTAAAATAATATTTATGTGG
Organism: Philopotamus ludificatus; assembly: GCA_022495035.1. Classification (NCBI taxonomy): domain Eukaryota; kingdom Metazoa; phylum Arthropoda; class Insecta; order Trichoptera; family Philopotamidae; genus Philopotamus; species Philopotamus ludificatus. The sequence goes on along the minus strand of JAGXCT010037267.1, from coordinate 281,566 downwards.
GTAGTTTGGCGCGTTGAATATAATTAATTTAATGCCATCAATCCTGCGTTCAATTAATAACTGTAAATAAAACAAACAATATAAATTTTAATCTAACTGAAATAATATTAAAAAATTAACTTGTGTCGTGGGTTGACACTTAGATGCATATAACTATGAGAGACTCATTCCCTTTGCATCTTTAGAGTTTTTAGAATGTTTGTCGCATCTTTATCAAAAAATCTTTATATGGATGAATGGCGCTTTAGAATCTTTCTGATATGCCATTCATCTATCGTAGTCAAATTAATAAATACATATTTTTTATGTACTAAGTAGGTCTAAAATCCTGTTCAGGGATATTTAAATATATTTGCTTAAAGATGTAGACTTTCTATAAACGTATTATTCTTAATGAATAAGTTTCATGTGCTTTCAATAAAAAAAATAGTAAAATCATTATATCAGATTTAAATTAAAGAAATAAATTTTTCATTCTGTTTATGAAAAATCTTTTTAATTACTTTTTTAATATTTCTATATTTAATACAATGTACTAAAAAATATGTTATTTATAAGAAGATGTGGAATTGTAAATTTATTTTAATACAATTAATCAATTAATATCAATTTTTTGATATTTCAATATTTTAAGAAGTCTAGTCATTTCTAAGTAATTACACATTATTTTACAACAGTTTGCTTTATTTTAACAAAAAAGTCTTCGCGATAAAATTAATCAGTGCTAAAGTATCGCATAATAGCTGCAATGTGTTACATCTAGTCTAGCTTTTGTATTAGGTCTCTTATCATCAGTTGACGTCTTATTTGTTTTAAAGGATACTTCGTAGATTCAACGATCCGAAGAACTGTTTGACTTGATTTAGTTCAACTAATGCTAACGTGATTGTCTTTCACTGACCTTTGCAGGATGTCATCTCGACTTCAATATAGTGAATATTCTGGAGTATTTAGCTCCTGAATAAATTAAAATAATTGCCCAAGATGTAAAGTTTTCACTGCATTATACTTCTAAGCAAAGAATGAATTAATTAACTTGAATTCAAACGTATTATTTTAAAACTTAGAATAGTTTGTATATTTTATATATATTTTTTTAATTATTTTTATTAATTTTAAAGCTACGTAGAATAACTTCGTTTCCAGTCGTAAAGCGATTTAAATTATTGCTGAGAGAAATCGTTGTGCTCTCGTTGTGTAAATGAAAAACCTATATAAAACGCGTGTTTTATCTTCATTGGTATCTCCCGACTTATATATATATCCGAGTATATATAGTCCGCATCGACCCAAATAAACTAGGATTAACTGAAAATCTTCAATTTCGGAACGGTCCTTGTAACCCTTTGCATTATCACCCCTTTCCTTTCTCCGATCGTTTTTTCCACTCTGCTCGGGCCTTTTCGATGAAAACTCAGCGACATAAACAATAGAATAGACAATCGCGCCATTGATCCCGAAATATAATATATATATATTTTGTTTTATTAATATTATTTTATTAGGACATATTTTTATTTGCGCCGGACCACCAGGACATCCGCAAGTGCCCTCCCCGCGGGCAGCAAGCACGCTCGACCAAGATTTATGTCCTGGCCCTTCCGACGACAACGATATATCGCATCTGCTCCAAACGACTTGCTCCCGTATTGCGGAGAGCGGACTGGGAATATTTGGCCGCTGGAAAAAAAATACATGTCGTGTACACTAACATCGCAGTGATTTTTGTCTAAATGTCTATAATATATCATTGAAAATAAAACTATTTATATATATTTTTTATAAATATTGCTGAAATGTCCTCGACATTTTTATAAGCGCTTTTATTAAATACCTGACGAATTCCCCGAGGACTTCCGTTCGCCTTTCGATCTAGCGGCTTATTTCCGGCTTTTAAATTCTAAGATTTCCGGCTCTGGCCATAAATATATTTAAGCCGATACATGCACGTAAATATTTTTATATTCGAAAATCTGACGCTCGTTTCCTCCAGTCCGACGCTGGTAAGCTTCGGAAGAATTTTCAATAGCGGCGTCCCCGCTTTGTGCAAAGCCCGAGACATCGGTCACCGCGACCCTTCCTACCCGACACATACTTCGCTTCGACCCATCCTTTGTACCTATACAACACACCATTTTATACCACTTTCTTTTAAACTGCATGTTTACACCGAAAACGTGGTTTTCACCTGACGTATTCAATTTGCGTATAATTGAATGCAAACAAAACATTTTTTTGGTCACGAAATGAGAAGATAAAAATGTACATTCGAATCACTTCAAAGGACTCGGTCTATGTGTATCGGATACATTTCTTTTCCCATTTCTTCCTCAGAAGGAAATTATAATGTGTATTATTTCCCCCGAGATCGTGGGTTATTCGATTTCCTCGCTTTCCTTTCGCCTTCCACTCGACTGATTACTGTAAACATAAAAAATCATGGAACCGATACAACACACTCTAAAATAAATTATAGCCATTTAGAAACGCTGTGATTTAATAAACGGCTCCGTGTTTTTGATATCGCGTTTTATACGCCAAATAAATATTATTGTTTCGTATTAAACGCCTTAATTAGCTTTGAGATCAAAATATATATTATATAAAAAAATATCATTTATTTTCCTTAACTGGTCTCTTCTGCCGTATCGATTTTATAGCAAAGACGTCGCCAGTTTTTAATTAGATCTTTTATTTTGTATGATGGAAGAGGAGATTGTCCCTCGACAGTGTCTGGCGGCAGTGAAAGCTGCAGGCTGGAGCCATAATGGATCCTATATAATTGCCACTGATGCCAGTAAAGCCTTTCAATTATGACTCCGGCTTCATAGACTGCTTGTACAAGAAAAACACTAGAACACCAACAAGTATTGTTAGCACACCGTGCATTTTATGACGCAGTTGGGCATAATTTAATTACCACGTATTTTTTTAGTATACATATAAATAATAATCAGTTTCAATATTTACTAACCTCACTTTACCCTTGCATTTACACAACTTTAAACTGTGAAAATTAAATTGTCAAACTTTTTTTGTAAATATGTACAAATAATACATATCTTTACACTTTTATCTATTTCGAAAAAAACTTGTAATCTCACTTTAACTATTATAATAAAAATTAGCAAAAATGCAAAAAATACTGTTTCCTTGAATCGTAAATCGAATATAATAAACACATTATTAAGTTTTTAGCGCGATATACAATTTTATTAAAAACAGCATTGATAATCATATGTAGTTAATAATAAAAAAAAGGTAGACTTAATATTATCTATTTTATATTATGTTACATATGTACATAATTATTTTAATAAACATTATATATATCTTTAATCATTTTAAAAAGTAATTTATCTCCTTTTTTCATAAAATACAAGACCTCGATAGCTTTGATAGATTTAATAATAAAAAAGTTTGTATATTTATTATTTGGGCTAAGAGTATGTTTGAGACACTACAGATATTTTAGTTTAAGTTTTATGAAGAATAAATAACATTGTTATTTAATATATTTCAAACAAAAAGTAGTTAAAAAATATTTATCCCGGTGATTCTTTTTCATGATAATTGTTTGCATTAATTTTGTTTGTATTTTTATAATCATTAAACCGGATTGTTAAAAAAATATAAAATAAGGCTCTCGCGTTGAAACACCATTTTGACATAAGATTTTGAATGTCATGAATAATGAATTTAACATGTTATACTGGTCAATACTTTAAAAAAATATTTATATTAGTATGTGTTTATCAAAAAAAAATATTTTAACAATTGCGAAGAAGTCATGTTTCATGATATTTATATTAATATATTACCATCAGCTTTTTCAGACCGTTAAATCTTGGTTAAGCTATGGGGAATTCTTTCTCGAGATATTATGTGTAACACAATTCTCACAACGTATTTATTAATCATGAAAAACATATCTAGTAACAATAAATAATTGAATTACATTTTTTTATTAATATATATATCTTGCAATAGATTTTAAGCGAAATAATTTCTGGAATTTGTATTCTCGCAACTGGAGAAAGGGTTGAAAGTCAGTACCTGAACATGATTAGATTGCATTGTACACTCGCGTACGTACCTCTTTCGTTCCACCACGATTTGTCCCAGAAGCGCAGCTGTAGTTTTACGGCGTCGTGGACATCTGGCGTCGGAAGCTGGAAGCGTCGTGCAATTCTGCACTAATAAAAAATAAATAAAAATAAAAAAACACACATACTGACATCATCCCGCCCGTCTAACTGAATAAACACACTCAGACGGATTACATTGTGATTTATTAAAAGTGTATGCCGAGTAATTGAATTGAAACGTCTACCAGCCAACCCCCGACAATTCAAGGTTCTCATCCCAAAACTGTGCATACACTTTTTATTTCGCTCGCGAATAAATTTATTTCATATTTCAGAGTAGACGACATCTCCACTCTGATTTTATTAGTAAATCCTATGGGATATGATTAACTATTCAATGTTTAATAATACTATTTTTTATTGCAGGTACGTCTCATACTGTAATGACTATACAATCGATATGCAAATTGGTAAGTGATGAAAAAAATAGTTTTAAGATACTTTGGTTGCGAAAAGGCGTTTAGTTATCCGTGTGGTAGAATTAGATCATGGTGCAGTCATAAATCTACCTACATAGAATGAAAAAGACATTCGAGCGGTTTTTATAACCCTATAAATAAGCTTATATCGATTATCTATCCTATATAAATAATTCTAACCTCGTCTTTTTATGGAGCATTGCCATTGCGCACCTCGCTAAATGACCCCAGGAATATGCAAGCCAAATATAGGGTTACGCTTTTTAATTTTCACATCGATATTAGATTGTTTTTCAGTGAAAAATATGTTAAGTGTAGTTTTAAAGGGTACCATTTCAGATTTATTACTTTATCCTAGGTATTATTTTCATTTCCGCACATCCATGTCCCATTTCCTTAATGTCTTTTGTTCAACATTCACATATTGAATAACTGCCCCCGTTCCCCATCCACAATTCCGTTGGTTACATTCGCATGTCACGATAGTAAATCGAAGAGACTACATTTGATACGGCAAAGAAAGCATAGGTACACAGGTCGAACTCAGTCTACATAAATTTGCATTTCGTACGTCTGTCTTTCCTTTTTTCTGCTGTATACCACCGCCCCGAAGAATCGCAAAATATGTAAATAAATCACCGAGTGAAATATGTTGACATTTTGCAATAGAAAAAATACGTATGTGGAACAGTATAACGACCCACGTATGCTGATTTAATCCGCCATTAAACGTATTTTACATGAGAGTTTTGCTGAAACTTGCTAAAATTAACCGTGCTGAAACTAATGACGAGAAAATCGCTTACGTATGACGTTTTTTGGGTATAGTAAGGTCGATATGATGTCATCACTATTACAGCGACAAAGATAAAGTGCCTTAATATGTTTTACATTATTAAAATATTAGATAATATATTCTTGAAATTGATAAAAAAATATATACACAAATCTCGTATGTCTCGCCTGAAAATTTATTACAGTACACAAGATTGATGGTCCAGCATTGTATATATTTTTTCCGTCTAATTTATACAAATTCATTCTTATTGTGAAACAGATTAATCCTATATATGTAACAGGATATGTTAAATTTTTTCACATACATATTTCTTAATTGATCCTAAAAAATAAATATTTGATACATAAAATAAAACATTTTATTAATATCTAATAATCTTTGCCATCATTTTATTTATTTTTCGTTATCCTTCTTGTAAAACTTGCTGGTATTAAATTCAAATATATATATAAATTTCTCATATTATTGAATTATTTGTCTTTATGAAACACCATCCAACTAAATATATAATAGTCTCAAAGTGGAAGATCTAGTAAATACGGAGGATATTTATGAGATAACAAGTTCATATCTTATTTTCTCAATCTCATTTTAGTTTTGTGATGGTGTATGTTGCAGTGCTTGAAAATTACTTAATATTCATACTGTGTATTTTATCGGTTATTTGGTTATTTCTATGCTTCTGCATTGTAGCAATAGTAGGTATTCTAATAGTCCTTTCTGAACCTTCCAACCTGGTCAATTTGCAAATTTTTCAAATACTTCTTTTCTTTCTTCTCAATAACCGTTTAGCTTCTACTTTCTCTTTTTGTATGTCTACAGAATGCGATATTTTGATTTACGAATGATATATCTAAAATACTCAATGTTACAGTGTACAGAAGCCATCGCTCTCTATGAAGAAGTTGAAGAACGGTTGCATCCCTAACGACTTCCGTACATGGATTCGTCAAAATTCTTTAGTAACACCACATTTCAAATAGGTTATTATTTGCTGCCAAAAATTTCAATGTTTGCAACCATGCAAAAGAACAGAGCATATTTTAATAAGCAATATTTTTCATTTTGATATAAGCATTTTTCATCATCTCAATCTTGCGTTGATTTCTTTCTCCGAACTTATGTTATGAGCTGTTATTCTTCCAGTAAATCTTGCATGTATTTAAGGAGTATATTATGTATTATTAAAATGTCCAAAAATTCTTACTTATTTACTTCGCCCATCTATATTTTTCGCAGTTTTTCGATCCCCTTCTAACTGAATGCCTGGCTTAAAATTATAATACTCTCTCGAGTGGGTTTCAGCTTAAGAAATATTTCGAAAAAAATAATCACCTGAGATGTAAAATATGGTGGGTGAATTTTGAAGATGTGCTTGAACCTCCCAGTTTTCCTAACATTTAAATTATTTTTCTAACAAGAGAGAAGTGCACATGTTTTCGAAATCATCTTTATTGGCTTAGATAAATTTGTGCTATGTCTAAAATACAATTTTCTAATACACTTGTATTTGTTATCTGAACCATGGATACGTGAGTCTCTGCAATGATTATTTAACGGATAGTTAACCTAGGAATTTACTTAAACCGATATTTCAATACGCAATGATTGATTTTGATTAATATGTATATTATATATCCCTATTATAATTTATCGGAATACCAAATTTTTATTTTTATACTTAGTCTTGAAAAAAAACGAGCCTCAATTTAGGCAGGTTTTTTCGCGCGGTGTTTAATCTAATACTATGATTATTTGGATAGAAGATTATACACAAAAAAATATTCCCACCAGCTATGAAAATATATCATCATCTTAAGGAACGAGCTCCATGTACATCGATAAGAAAATTTCATTTTTATTCGAGCACAGGATAAATAAAAAAAGTTTACAAAAGGCTCGGCGAACTTGTGTGTGGTGATGCGAAAGAACAAATGCAGTTTTTATAAAGAGATGAGATAATTGAAGAAAATGTAAATAAACCTGACCAGGAATAAAATGTGCATGGAACTGGAATATATTGGAAGAAAATGCCTTGATCTGATCCATATCTGAATCTGTAAAAAAATACTGGTGGCATCAGATACTTGTTATATAACGAATTTTTAAACTCTCAATGATCAACCGAGCTTTATGGTCAAAATTATTGAAGAGTATAATCATAGACTATAGTCTGAACATTGGAGGGATAACCAGAGGGCTTGGATGACGACATTTATTTTTGAAGAATAATTTTATTACTGTTTCGTTCTAGAATCAAAAAGATACATGATTAAAAAACTCTTTCATTTAAATTACTTGCTTTTGGATGAGGTCATCCATATGATTTACTACATCCTAATATAAATATTGTATTTTTATTATCAAATATTAGTTAGATAATCCAACTAGATAACCAATATTAACCCTTTGAAGAGTATCGCCGTACATGTACGGCCACACCTGATGTCGCATTATTTTTAATGCCACACATAATTTTGAACAAAGTGTTATAATTTTTTGTATTATATACAATAAATGGATTTGTCGATAATATCTAAATTTAATTTCATTAATATTATTTTTTTTTAGCAGTGAAAAAAATCTCTAAATAATATATAAAAAAATTCAGAAACATATGTTTTTATATATCTCGTATAAAAAGCTATTTGCCACAAATTAGATAGAAATTTTTATTAATGATTCTAAAAAATCAATAACAGTTGTCATAAAAACATAAAAAAAAATAATCATAAATAAAATAGGATGAAGAAATTTCATGGATCAAAAAATTATCGAATTGCAAAAGAAATAAAGTTTTCCGGGAAAAAAAATTCAGAAAAAAGTGATTTATTTTAATTTACCTCACAAATACAACAAACAATCAATAAATAATATTCTTAAAAAAAAAAATTAAAAAGAAGTTGAAAAATTAGCTTATTCCCAGGACGTGTGAAACTTAAAAAATACTCACTCATCAAAGGGTTAAGGATATATCAATAAATATACGCTTCACGATACGTTGACGAAGGTTGATGAAGATAGAACTAACATTTTATACGCTTTCCTAGTTTCTATAAACAAAATTCAGAGTAAAATAAATATTACACTACGCACAATTACGAATGCACCTTGGTTTATTCGCAACACAGATCTTAAAATCCTCCCTCTTAAAGACCTTATCCAAAAATGTGCCACTCCCTTTTACGATAACCTTTAGAAATTCATAAATATAAACCCATCCATTTCCTCCCTCTCTAAATATGACCCCATATACTCTCAATTCTTTTATATAATTCCTCTACCAAAAACTGTTATACGTCCTTCCAAAAAAATTAAACAAGATAAACAACATAAATAACAACCCAAACCTCTTTTCCCAATTTAGTTAAAATCATTTTTAACTTCAAATAACTTAAACTTCTTAACAAACTTTAGCTTGGTTCCCTTGGTTAAATATGTAACAACTTCAACTCAATATGTATAAATTATGTATTATAAAACACAGACGAAGAATATAATGGACCGAGCCTAATATACTCGTATGTAAACAGGTCATGATTATGATGAAATACAGCTATTGTAATCATAGAAATTTGGAACGTACGGTTTTTTTGGTTTTATTTGTGGAACTCTACATTTTGTATAAGCTCCATGGATTTTTTTTGCAGATTTTGATCGGGATACCATGATTTTGTTAGAGCTCATTGTCTTTTTGGACGTACATAATTACTGGTGAAATTTATGAAAATATATAAAATACGTACTGATGTAATTTTCATTAATATTTGAATGGTTATTTAATATATTTGTCTTAATTTTGCGTTTACTCCTTCGTAGTTATTGGAACATTGGTTGTATAACTTAGCGACATTCGCATAGTTTCGCAATGTGATATTAATTTTCCGTGAAATTTCTCCATTTCAAATGGAATTTATTGGCGAACTATTCGACGCTGATTCAAATATCACGTTGCCCAATATCGAGAATTTTGATTAACCCATTCCTGAATGTAATAAGAAAACTCGGAGGCAACGTTCCCCTATAGGCTTGCCCGATCTCTATAAGCAACACCTGCTGCGCCATTTATGTATGGCGAGCTTTTGCGGAGCAAATAAAAATTAGGAAATCTATTATTTTCAGCTGAGCCAATATTACGTGTTCATTTCCGTGGTCGAAGCGCATTTTAGGGTTTATTAGAATTTTCATGGGTTGTACATTCTATTAATATCATAAAATCATATCGGGTGCACTATCTCAAGTGTCATTCATCTGTCTGGTGTTACAATGGCGCCATTATTTTACGATAACCGAGCGCGGCTGTGCCTTATCGCATCACACATAACTCCTTCGCATAAATCTCCGCCATTTTCTGAAACGCGAAATTAAATTAAAAATTTGCTGAATTGTCGCGGAATGAAATAAAAATAAATAAAGAGCGGCAGACAACACTAACAACCGTCGTGTATATCACGGCCCGTGTATATTTTGCTTTCGGTTGACAGTTCGCCGGCGTTATCGCCTATTCTCACCATTACACCGGGGCCGCCATAAATTTCTTATCATTTCTGCTGTCAACAGCTCGGCCATTGTGGCCTGTTTCGAACAACTCTTCAAGTAATTTGTGGGTCCGAATTTTGTGTTTGGCCAAAATTTATTTTAAACAAATCGCCGAACACAACACGCCATTACAAGTGTTTGAGCGCGCGGTTTTAATTAATCAAACAACGGCTCGACACGTGGCCGCGGCGTTAATTTATTATTTCAAATTAAAATGGCGGAACGCGATTACCGACTCTATTAATTATTCATTTGTTTGATCGAAATGAGTGTTTGGCCTAAACAATGTGATATAACGACCAGAACTCTGTACAACACAATACATACTCATTTTTACCAATAATAATATTTATAATATGTAAATGTAACATACTATATATTTGTAATAGCATTTATGTACCAATATTATGCAATGTGTTTGTTTTGCACGATGGATATGTTACAAACATTCCATGTAAAAAGACAAGGGGCACATACAATATATAATATTATAAATGTAACATACTGTAAATGTAACATACAAATAAAATATGTTTTTTTTATAAAACGTAGAAAATTAAAAAATACCCTTTCTACATAAAAAAATATATAATTATAGATAAAGATTTGAACACAACCAAATATTAAATATTAGAGGTACCAAAAATGAATCTATTTTTTCCATTAAAAATATTTATTAATTATATTTTTACAATTCTTTTAAATGTTGTATTATATAATATCCATCGTTATCTATGACTGTTTGCCATCTTTCAGGTAACTTTTCAATTCCTCTTCTATAAAAACTTTCAGGTTTTGAGTCAAAATAGATAATTAAGTGATTCTCGACATTTTGCAAAATTTTAATTTTTTGTCCCTTAGCGAGTGTTCCATCGATTTAAATAGATAGAAATCAGATGGCGCAAGCTCTGGCGAATATAGAGGATGCTTTGAGACTTTCAAGAATTTTATTTTCGGGTCATCTTTGCACTGTGAGGGCGTGCGCTGTCGTGCAACAGAATTACATCCTTTCTATTGACCAAACTTGGACATTTCATTATCAATTTTTCATTCAATCTTTCGAGCTGTTGAAAATAGAGCTCTGCATTTATCGTATTTCCCGGTCTCAACAATTCGTAATGGATAATTCCTCGAACATCCCACCAGACACACAAAAGCACCTTGAAAATAGTAAGACAAGGCCTAGGGGTGGGGACAGGTACATACTTCTTTGAAAGCCATTGTTTTTTTTCGAGTAACGTTATTGTACACTATCTATTTTTCATTGCTGCTACAATTCTGTCCAGATATTTTTGAACTTTATGTCTCGACAACAAAGAGTCGTACGTACTTACTCGCACCTCCTTGTTCATTTCGAAGAGCTCATGAGGAATCTAAACACCAACCAAACACACATGTTTGCCTGATTACACGATTTTTTTCAACTGATATTGCACTGTAGATCATAGAGCATGCAGTTTTTGGGATAATTCCTCAATACTTAGACACGGATCGGCTTCCACTGTGGCCTTCAGAAAATGGATTACTTGTAGGTATCCCTAATATTATCTCAATAAAAAAATATATAGTTTAACTTACCACAAAAAATCGCTTAAAAAAGCAATAGAATTCATAGAAACATTAAATATAAATCCTTGATCTCCCCAACTTTTTTTATTTGTCTAAAAATGGCCACAATTTTTTTCTCTCCGTACCGGTTACGAGCGAGTAAAAACATCGCGCATGTGCAAGTGCGAGCGACAAAAAAACATCACGCTGTGCAAGTGGTGAAACCATATGTGACGAGCTAAAAGCATCCCTCAGTCGCGGCGGAGCATCGTCTAATTCGCACTTCACTTACGCGTTATATTGATTATTAAAAAAATCCAAATTATCGACCAAATTATGAAGCATATCATGAATAACTATTTTTAATTCTTAGATAAATCCATTTTTAAAACAAAATGCCAAGGTAATGTCGAAGAATTTATCAATATCTTGACTTGAAATGTTTGGGGTCTATTTTCATACATTCATTTCACAATAAAATAGACTCCATCACTTCGAGGCCGTTGGTTTTCAGCCGCCATGACGGATCGGTTAGAGAAGACCAACATTGTTGTATGGAAAATCGTGTAAAAAAATGAAAAATCCAATAAACAAATTATACAAAATTAATTTTATTTTTATGAATACTTATGTATAAAACATATGTATTTTAATTAAGAAAAAAAATACTAACGACATATGTAATAAAGCTTCTTGTTCTTTATAACTGTCATGTGTTGTTGAATTTCTTATTATTAGAAAATCTGTTATTTACTTCCGTGTTTGTTTGTTTATTTAAACAGTGTTATGGCTTCAAGGTAACATACATATTATTTCATGAATTAATTTATTTCGTAATTTAACCTTGGCTGAGCTAAGTTAATAGTCAGATAGATGTTCGACGAAAACTATGAATTTATGGAATTCTTCATGATACTGTCCCTGGGGTTTGTAAGAGAAAAAGACCTATTACCTCCTCATGTTTTATAAACATATTTATGTAGATAAATTAGAGAACTTCAAAGTTACATCAAAGTTTATCTGTTTGCTCGATAAGAAACTGATGTAAAAACGCTACAAAAAAAAATTGTCATTACTTTCCGGTTTACCTTACATTAAAATTATGCTCTATTAAAGCTTTTCAAAAACATCTTACTGATATTTTTTAGTATTTACATTATATTATATAACAACAATATATAAAATAATATTAATAACTTTATATTTATTTGTGAAAATTTTCTCGATCTATTGATGATTATTATTTAGTATAATTATAGTTTTAGTAAACACTATCGAGGTTATTAATATATCACCATGCCTTAGCACTTCTAACCACTAGCTAAGCTCGAATTATGAATTATTTGGTAAACTTATTTTTATGCGTGGGATTTATTTGAATAAAATATACTAGTTTAAAAGTGCAATTAACGCAATAATCTTTATATACGAGCTCGAGCGCTTAAAGCTCTTATTTTTTTAAATATGGGATACATATGTTTTATTTCAATTTAGTTAAATCTTTTTTCTTGAACCATGGCTCTTTGTATATAATGGCAAAACGGTGTTTTTTCAGTATAAAAACTCTCCCAAGATTGAATGAACTTTCTCGAAGAAGAAAAAATGTAAAGGGTGTAGAATATTCCTTGCCATTCGAAACGTTTTCTGTGATGTTTCCTGCTCAGGACTCTGTCATAAAAGTATCATTTTCAAGATGCAGTTTTTCAAAGTCTTCCCACCGAACCCCTAGGACTTTTGCGCCACACATATAAAAAAAACTTTTCACCATTGTTTAAGAGGAGCTTTTCGCGTACGGGCTTAGAAGGAAAAAAACGGCATACGTTCATATTGCCGCTCGTAAATGTAAACTTTTCCTACAAAAATATAAATGTGCCTGTGCAATAATGTGCATCGTTGCAAACTGGATGAACAAACAGAACTTTATGCAAAAATTAACATTTGTGTCCCAACACCCTTGTCACATTTATTCAATTTAGTATAGTCATAAAATGGTGCAGTGAAACATGTTTTTGAGTACATGTGTATTTTGCGAGCTGGAACTATTTAACTATCATTATTCTGATTTATAAGAGATAGCATCTTCAGTTTATTCATCACAAAATTCCGTGGCAATATTTTCAGCAGAATGTGCTTTTTAGAGATCGTAGACGACTGATTTAATAGTTTTACATGTTCAACTCCATTTGCCGCAGGCTCTGTCTATTCAGCAAATCCCACAAGCTACAGACGTCTTCAAATATCAATGCTGACGGGGACTTTGCGAGTGGCCTCTCATTATCATAACACTCATTTTAATACTAAAAATATTTAAGTAATAATTAAAAACAAATATGTGTTCAATGGAATTTATTATTAAATTATTTTTTACACAATTTTAATTAAAATATTATGTTTGAAATGGAGAATTTACTGGAGCACGCGGGGTTTTTTTCTTTATTTTATTCCCTAGGAAATCAATTTTTTTTTCGTGTTTCACATTAATCGGTCGATACAATTTATATTCTTTTGGCAAATCAGATTCGTCATAGAGCCAATTTGTAAAATATATTCTTCTTATTCGTATGTTTGCATTTATTCGAACTTTGCACGTCTCTACGTACCTCGTACCGTAAGCCCTTCTCACAAAATCGGCCAAATTGAATTGTATTTTGTTCCATCCTTCGGTCAATATGATCGGCAACGATGTGGAAAAATTATTTATACTCGTTTTCGTATAAAAATTGCTGATTTTGAATCTTCGCTTAGTTCCGCTGCCATCAATGATTGTCACTTCAAATAGAAATGGTTTGTTTAAATTTTTAATTATCAATATTAGAAACGGCGATCTTAGGCCTAAGTTTTCATTCGGATCCTTGGGACATTCTATATAACACGTGGTCACATTAGAACTAGATAACTCTAACACTTGTGAATTTAAGTCTTCGTCTCTGACAAGCTTTATATATCCTGATTGTATTTTAGATTTCCATATGGATAATGGATTAGCTCCCAGGCTGTAAAATACCGATAATAATCCACCTTGAAATGCGTTTTTAAACATTTTAAGCGAAAAAAATATGGACGACACTGTCATGCGTCTATGTTACACGTAAAGAAAATAAATAAAACAAAAGAAGTATAAATTTTCAATTTAAAATGTTTGAATTGCGGTTCGTCCGTTTGATATATCGGCAAGTTTTAATGTTGTAACTTCGTTAAATAATATAATGGGCGCTTTTGTGTTCGGAAATGATCATCCGTCCCTGACATTAGACAAGCCCCAATTATAAATCGTCGTAATTGGTACAAACAGAGCAAGGAATAATTAATGGCAGATAATGAGGGGGGGGGCATCATTATCGACCTGGCTTTTGTGTTATTATTTCATTATCAAAGCAAACAAAATCGTCGGTTTTGGGTGACATTGCTCCCGAGGGCGAGTCGCGATTAAATTATGGGGGGCGTTTGTTTATACGCCCGTTATTATCGAATTAACTTTCACCTGAAAAAACGAACATTCTTTGTATATCGAAAAAATCGTATATGTCTGAAAATAATGAAAATTCGTTCAAACATGACTGTTAGATATATAAAAACCCAATTAGTTTAGTTTTTACAATATTATAACTAGTATTGGGATGTAATACATGAAATTGTTAATTAAAATTCTTGTTTTTTTTATAAAATTTAATTAAAATTAACTAAGGAATGCTAAATGTAATATTTTTATAAAAAAATATTGTCAAAAGCCGAAATCATTTATGGCTCTTAAGTTCTAAAACACTTTCTTTCAAAAAATAGTTCCAATCAGTAAAACAAAAATTATAATTAAAAAAATCAAATAATTTTTATCCTGTAGCAGAATTAATCTATATTCACTATTTTTTTATTTTATAATCTAAATTTCACAATTACTTATTTTTAATTTGAAAATGATTTATTAAAACCAGATTCTTCATCCGAAAGTGACATGGAATTTATTATCTAACCTTATAGCTTAAGGCTTAGATAGAATGCCCTCAAGCTCAATCTCCATCCAATCAACAAACATATTATCATAAATATTTTATTCCTCGTCCTTTAAGTGGAAAGTATTTTATGTAACAGTTTATTCTCATTATTCATTTCTAATAAATGTTTTTTAGTCTATTTTTTTTTAATTCCTATCATAGCGAGGTGATGAAAATCAATTATCATATAAATTCTTATATTAGATGCCAGAACTCAAATCATTGTATAAATCCGCTTCTATCATTGTCTTCAATTGTTCTTTGTTAACACGAGGCTGTTAAATTTTCTGAAATATTATTTTTTTCCCATAAATAATTCACTAGCTAGTAATCCCGAAATGCCCTATTAACATTTCAACTTGCCACAACTGAATTTTATCCTAATTTAAATTTTAAGTGGCAATTCTTTTTACTTTTGCTTCCTTTTATTTATTTTCCATTGATAGCAAGAATACAATTTTTACGACTTTCGGCTTTTGCTGCACTATTCCTTGCACTAAATATAGAAAACCTGGCTCCATTGGCTGAATATAACAAATGTTGGAACTTTAACTATTTTTTAATATTTAAATTATTTCAAGGGTGTGTAGTCCAAGTAGAATATATATTAAAATACTAATAAATTAAAATATTGATAGTAATTAGAGATTTTTTAAAAACCGATGCGCTTTTAACTTCTTTCTCGTCAAACGTTGTTGTACTAATTTAAAATAATGGTCTGATTTTCAATAAAACTATAATAATAAAGTACAAATAAATCGGAATAAAGACACCTATGATTAAAACACTTTTTATAAAATATCATGTAAATCATGATATTAGGGATCTCATAAATATATCATATCTGGAAAAACTTTATAACCGCACTAGTAATTTAAAAGCTACTGTAAATAAAAAAAGATTCTAGATAAACAATATTTATTATCGTGACAAAAAAATTCAACATAAAAAAGTAATATTTTTAAACTTTTTTTACCAATTTTTCTTTTTGCACTGATAAAATACTATGATGTATTATATTTTATTATTTAATTTTATTTATGAAAAAATAGAAATGAAGCCCGCGAGCCGTAGTTTGACTAGACCCGTATCAGAGTAGATATTCCGTCTATTAATATGTAGCAATCAATTTATTTTAGAAAAATCATCTACATAATAATAAAAAAATCTATTATAAATTAAAATATAATAAGCTTCGTGTAATTTTGGAACCAGCAAACTTGTAAGTTCCTAAAATGCATCTAAGTACTTCATCCCTATGTAAAATTTCCGAGACTTTCTTTTAGCCCAAGGGCGTTTATCGCCTGCATTTTATATTTTTTTAGGGACGAAGACGCTTTATAAAAGAGGGACGAGTAGTAAAAATGGGGAACTTTACCTATAAATTTAAAATAAATGGCCCCCCGTAATCTACATATTTCTATTTTTTTTAATAAAATAATTAGATCCGCCTGAAAATTTTATCGTTCGAAAAAAATATATTTATCGCTGCTTAAGTCGTGATTTACCCAGAGATCTTTCTTCTATTCATTGCATGCTCCCGGTCGTATTCCCCGCGTGCCTTCCATACAAGTCCGGACGAGACGAATTATTATCGTCTTCCGAAGTCTCTCTGTTCCCAGTGGACTTTATTTTTTCTCTCCTCTCACACTAGGCAAACAACCGGTCTTTGTCGCCGGCAACGTTTTAAATCAAGACCAGGAAAGTACTTATGACAGTGTCTGCAAAATGTCGCCTTTACTATATACATACACAAATACTTACATGAGATGAAAAAAAAAATATATCGTGTCATATGCTTTTTACCACAGTATCTGTGACGATTTTTCCAATGAAAAACTTCTCGTTTTTCCATCCGATTCGCTTCTTCTCTCTGATTTCTCCGGTTGCGGCATTATAGACGTCTGCTTCTTAACTTACAAGTGCATTCCGTCGTCTTCTCTTGTCGGTTTTCTTACTTTTTGTTATGGTATTTGGAACGCTCCATTCACAAACTGTTTTAAACATAACTATTTTTATATATTTTTTTTTATTGAAATATCCAAATTAACTTTTTAGCCCCGTTACTGTATTTACTATTAAGAGTTTTTCCCGGAAAGGGTAAAATCTGTAAAATGTGCAATTTCAGAAGCTTTCTCCCCCAGCTGCGGTTAAGTAGTGGCACTTTTGCACGGGTAGGGATTTAGGGGTTTGTTCGAGCGTAAAATCGATCGGCCTGCGCTAAACAGGCAGGGCGGAGGGTGGGGTTGCGGGGAGGGGACGTGACGGGCGAGGGGTGGCGAGGGGCGCGGTCGGAGGGTAGCGAGCTGACTCGGCGACGGCGACGTGACGTCCGCCTGTCAACCGAATGTTCTTCAGACGGAAAACCGACTTATTACGTCTGGTTTCCGTGTCTTGTCTACTGCTTCTGCATCGGCAACTGCTGAATTTTATATGCCGAGTCTACACTTTGATTTTGGCAGGTGCAATACGCTCCCTAAACCAATTTAATGGACGTGAGGTCCTTGTGGCAAGTCATTTTGTTACGTCCCTCATTTCTCAACGTGGAGATGACACATAAAATATAATCCGCGTGTAGAAAATAATTGAATATATGTAATAATACTTTTTTAATATATAGATATAAAGGATGCCTGACGAAAACGTCGTATTTTTGAATATAAAGTCATCTTAAAAAATATTTATATTCTCTCCCTCGATAGCTACAACTTTTTTCCATCTTTATAGTAATTTTAATATGCCATGTGCATAAAAATCTTTTACTTTGGATAAAAAATACACAACAAGGCCGTTTTTCACTTCTTTGATATTTAAAAAAAATATTGTCGGATAAATAGTGCTGCATTGATCTACTAATAAATAAATATTAATCCGATGGAATAAAATCGTATGACTATTAAGGATGAATAGTTACATTTCAATTGTATACCATTCATTTATCCAGAGTAATTTTAGCTAAATGAGGTCCCGCATTATCATGTTGAGAAATTTATTTTCTCTATTGAATATTCTTATAGAGTTTTTTGACGAATGTCACTGTTTTTCACAATCAGTCCCAAGAAATTTTAATTTTTTTCTTTAATTTTATAAATTGTTGGTACTCGATTACATTAAGCCGGTTTGCTTTCATCGCTTAATTGATGCGGTATTCATATTTAGAATAGATTTGGTCGCATTTGTTTCAACTTCAATCCAACATTTCGTTTTCCACTACGCTCTCATTTCGAGGTTTATTTCTTTTATCAAAATTCACTTTATAATCACTTCATGAATATTTAATTTAGTCTACCAATATAAAAAGAAATACGTATGAACAGATCGAAAACCGAATCACGATATATTATTATTATGCTTCATATCCCTCGATTATGGTTATTTTCGCATAAATGATGTTTTTGGTACTTTGCCTTTAATAATAAAATTAAATTTTTGCTTTAAAGATCAAGGAATAGCAGGATTTTTTTTGCTAATAATTATCACACCGAATTATTTCATGTAATATTTACCATACAATCCTAATTAATATTAGAAAAAGTCTGTAATAAATAATTTTTACTCAGCATGCGTTTAGGTTGCTCACATGTGGTTAATTCGAATGGCATTGTCATGTACAGAATATGTAATCCCATTAACTGTGAATTCAACAATTCGGTTAGCCGATTAGTATTTACATGAATTATCCAGATATGGATTTGATATATATAACGTATAATATTTATTATAAACCATTATAATATATGTTATATGACAAATATTAGAATTTTTCCATTATAACTTTATCCCTCACCCCCTCGCTAATGCTGCCGTATTTATTTTGACGGGTAGATTATGTATCTTGACACTGCAGGACCCTCAAGTAATTCCAGACTTCTAATCGAAATGTTTATCCCCTCATTTTCGTAAAAATACGCGTCTGAAAATTATGAAACTATGTCTAGCAGTACCACCTGCCCCATTGCATTTTTTTTCTTCAGAAGCAAACACGGCCAGACGTGTAAGTGAGATTAACGATGCTCGCGAGACCGGAACAGATGATACAACAGCGCCGGTGGATGTAAATGGAAATTGATGAAAAATTATTATCATTTTCGTTTAATTTTTTTTGTACAAAAATATTGAATCGCAATGCGAATTTACAATCTGTGCAAATGTTTGTCGTGATATTGATACATATATTCATAAAGGGAATATTACCAATTCAAAATTTCCTCTAAATGAATGACTAATTTCATATTAAATTCAGGATGCAACGTGTTCGATATTTTAAACAATTGTACGTATTCAACGTCGATGCATTATTGATGATTGCATCATGGATTGTAAAATCAGAATGTATTTTTTTAACATATTTATTGCACATATGCAATTACTACGTGCACATGCAGTTAAATAAATTGAAACCGACTGCAGTTGCAAATTTGCATCGCAGCCAGTCCACCGATGCATATGGTCGTATGTAAATTTTTGTTTGGCGACTGAAACGTGTCGGTGTATCGAGAGACTTGTTCGGAATAAAATGGCGACGCTGGTCCACGACAAGCTTTTCGGGGATTTCTTCTTCTATACATTTTCTCTTTTTTTTATTCGAATTCGTGACAGATTAAGTCTGAGCGAATCGCGTCGCCCGGAATAATCTACGGGGATCTCGAGATCCCGAAATTGGATTCGGATGGATTTATGGCCTATTGCATTTCTCAGCTGAGTGACGCCTTTGTTAAACGTCCGATAAGTGTTCGACGGAAACAATAATTGCAATTTTATCAGAGCCCCACTTTACTTCCGATCGATGACGGCTAAGACTAACAAAAGCTTTGTTGGCCAATTTAAACTGTTCCGTAACGCTGGTTCGTGTCGCACGAACTTTTACATTATTCCCAGTGCAACTTTTGTTTTATATCGAATGCGTAGATAAAACAAATAGCCGGGCAAACAGCCATTGTGCCTCTGCAGGATGCTGTGCAGCTAGATGTAGCTGTGCTGTGGAGCAGCTGGCGACGCTGCAGGCGGGCACAGGCGCTTCTGACAGGCGAAATTAAATCGTTCGAGCTGTGAATCCGATTACTCCACCGTTTCAGGACTAGGGATAACGGTGTATGAGAACAATGCTTCGCCCTTGTCCGGTGAATGCTCAATAAAAATGTCACAGTTCGATTTCCAACACTGAAAGAGGGAAAACGAAAAATAGAGTTATCTATTTTTTCATATAAAAAAAATATATTTTTCTGCAAATCAAAATTACTTTTTCTCTTCTGTTATTAATAATATTACTACTATAAAATGTTGCTATAATGAGACCCCGCTTTTACATGCCCAGAATTCACGTTTTCCCGATATTTTCCCGGGGCATTAAAAGCTACTTTACTAGCCATGAAAACGTACAAAATCAAAATTTCTTATCGAATTATGAGATTAAAAGAGCTCTAAACTAGGTCAAAAATATGAAACAAAATGATTTACGTGATTATCTAAATAAAAAATAATTTTCAATGTTTTTTTCTATCCCCGAAACAACGTTTTTTTACGTACGCAAACCTCATAAAAAAATATCCAATGCCGTATTGAATACTAAAAAAATATATTTTCATGATATTAACACAATCATAATTAAAAATATTTATTTTTCAACAAATGTAAATATTTCATAAAATAACAACGATTTTATCTTTATTAAGAATATAAAATAAATAACCATTTTAATAATAAATTCTGTTTTTAATCATAATAATCATTAAAATATATCGTCTACGAAACGGTAAATTAAAACAAAAATTAATTTTATACAGAATATATTATTTCTTTGCATATTTGAAAAGGATATCGAAATTACCTCTTTAATTTATATATGTAAATGGCTAGAGTGCGGTTTATTTTTCATGTATAATTATAAATAATAAGCAAAATTATAGTTAATTTATTTAAATTGTTTAATTACCTTACAGCATCCGTTTGACTCATCAGTTTAATCACATTATTTACCTGAAAAAATGTTAAATAAGTTTTACAAAATAAAATTTACATATACATGATAGATACATGAGAATCAATATTTGTAACTAAAATCTCGATTAAATGTGTCCTTCTGGAAGACTACAAACTGGAAACTACAAAAAAATGCATACCAAGACGGCTTGGGTCCCCACGGTATGGACACGAAAGGGGAACCCCCATGTCACGTGTGAGACTCAGGTTCCTTAGGCTTCGACTGCCATTCGTAATATAAGGCCCATGGCCTTGGCGAATGAGAGCCTTGTAGCTGGCAAATGATGATGATGATGATATTACCAGGCACAATGATGCATGACAATATATTGTGCAAGGACCGCGGCGCGGTTGATATAAATTTATCCTCCTGCTTGTGTACCCTCCCCTCATTCGCCCTGCGACCACAAACAGAGCTGTCATAAACCTTTTTCTACGGTGCAATTCCCAACAAGAATTTAACTGTAAAATTAAACTTAAATGTCACACAGGAATTCAGATTATCTATTTATCAACATGTAGCCTCAACATGTACCAAAGGGGTGGTAGCCACCAGATTAATCATTGAAAAAGAGAAAAAAATAATAATCATAATTGTCGAAATTTATGATATCCCTCTATTATACCATTATAATTAATGATCAGCCACCATTATAAGCAAATCGAACCTTTAAACTAATAAATTAACTTCAAGCTATATGAAGTGATTCAAAAAAGACTAAAACAAATATGTTATATACTCTCAACAACTTAATTCCACATTTTTTTTGTATTCCGTTGACACAAAATACATGGAGTTGACTAAAAACCAAATAAATCTTTGATAAAATCCTAACTAAAATAATGCACCCCAAAAAAAATGTAAGTTTTTCATCGCCGTTTGTAAGTATTTTTTTACCCTTTAAAAATTGCCGAAGGGAACTAAATAAATGGTAATCATATAAAGGATTCCCAAATTCTTTATTTATTATCGCCGTCTTGCCACTTGTTGAGGTGTCAAAGAAAGAAACGATAATAAAATTCATTCGGATGAGACCGATTTCTTCAATTGGTTTTTTTACATCTATATATTATGCGTTAATAATTAAGCTCTGAAAGCTCTCAAATAGTAAATTAAGATACATCTTGCCATCAGTCATAAATTCAACATTCTGATTTCGATTGAATTTTTACAATATATATATTATACAGTTTGTCGTCAGTTTAAAAGTTTTTTTTTTCCATTTACAGCATAAATAACGAATGTATGACTTTTCCTATTGTTTTAACAACTATCTCACGTATCACTGTTTCAGCATTCTGTACATCTATTTCAATTGCATTTGCCAAATACAATAAACAAAGCTTTCAGCATTCCATTCCGCCATATTGAACATGATTTATCTATGTATTGATTTTTTTTATAATCCAAAGCTCAATCTACGGCGTGCGCTCGCTCGGACTGTGTTGCAAAGCGCTTGATTTATAACCTTCATCTACGTGTAAGCCCCGGAGCTTTTCGTGTGCACCAAGTAGAATCGAATTGTCCGGTACGATGGATTTAATTAATCCTTTCGTATTTTTCACGTTTAATTCTGTGCCGAAAAAAATAGTAATTTATCGCCGAAATGCAAACGGTCCAAAACTAATAGAAGATCGATACAGTGTTGCGGCGATGAATATGTTTATAATTTTTTCCAATTTATTGGCCCCTCTTTTATGCGACACATTTCGGCGAAAAGCAATCAGCGCGTCGCAATAAAATCCCCAAAAAACAAATGCTTCCGCAGCCCACGTGGAGCACACGTGCAATTTGCATCTCAATTTCGAATAAAAGTGGTATACGTGAGTACGTAGGCGCAGGCAGGGGTTGCTGCGTGACCTGGGGAAATCGGTTTTCTGAATAACAAATACAATTCCACACTGGGTCTGCAGCCTCGCCTGCAACTTTCTTATAACAAGGAAAATGCCATGAAATATTGTCCTACGTGACATTCTTTTTTTCATTTGTACTGCAGCGACTACATTACAGAGGGCGTGACAATACATGCATGTGTTTTAACCTCGGCGAAGAAATCAGATTCCAAATTTTTTGCCAGTTTATATTAATTTAAAAGCATAAAGTTTCATTAATCTGGGAATACCATAAAATAGCTATATTTATTATATATGAAAATATAAAAAATATGTTAAAAACACGTGTAATATGGTTGACAAACGTATGAGGCTGATCCCAATACGCCAAGAAAAGCTTGAAACTGCAATAATGATAACTGACCTTAGTAAAAGAGAATAACTTTAAATTGCAAAACAGCATAATAAAGCTGTCCCCATATAACACGATTAGTGTATAAAATAATGATTATCTTTACCACTACAGCATTTATATCAATTCAGTTCATTATGAAGTCCGAACTCTTGAAAAATCCCAAAACTAGGAACCATTAGATTTTGCTATTATATTAAATCAACTAATTTTTGCCAGGGGAGAAGTGTCTTGTCGAATAATGGAAGAGACTTACTGGCATCATCATTGTATATTGACTAATAAATAAAGACATATAAAGAATAAAGAATCAAGAATATGTCAACTAGAAAAGGGTAATATTAGAAAAATTACATCCAAAATATGATATCTCGAATCCAACTATGAAATCTGATCATTCCATAAAATAATCCAAGTGCAAGAACATCTTTTTCATAAATATTTAAAATATGGAATTTGGATTTCCTGTGAATTTTCGCCGACTACACTTAATCGATCGCGTATCTAAAGTGCATCTATCGCAAATTGAAACTGGATACGAGAAAAGTATGCTTTTTCCGGACAAGTGTCTCTTTCAACCATTCGACAATCACTATCACTATAAAATGTTTTTCTTTGTACAATAAGCTTGAATCTTGTAAATTTTTTATAGCCATATAGATTATAACTTTTGGAGATCGTTTGATATCTTAACAATTAACCTAGCCATGCCGATGAGGTCTATTGGGGACCTCAAGCTTTTTCTCGAATAACTCTTTATATATAAATTCTACATGTCACAAACTTTTTGTATTTGTCTAAAAAAATCTAATGAATAAATATTATAATAAACATTGGCGTTTGTTGTCTGCAATTGCCAAAAAAATTAAATAAAAACAACTATTTCGCTTTTGTTGCTACGGACGCGATGTTTTTCTCGCTCGCATCCGTTACAATGTCCCAAGTGCGAGTGAAACGTATACTAGTGACACGTGCCGCGAGAATTTGGTGGTCGGTCTACCGGCGGAATACGCGTCATATCGTTTAGTAGAAAAATCCAAGATGCATATATATATTTACGAATAATACAATATTTTACGGTGACTTTTAATAAAAATCCTTTTAATTTTTGTTCTCATCTAATATTTTACATACGTAGCCTTTTAACGTTATCGATGTTATTGTTGCTACGGGGAATATATTTCTAGAGAAAATCTCATATCACATTCACAACCCCCACACATCCTTAAGTGATTTCTGCTGTATAAAATATGAACATAAAAAGCCCCCGATATTGAAAATCGACGACCATTTTGTGCGTCGCTCGAAACGATTCCCGTTTTACTGACGCGCTTTCACTAATCAACATTAGATTCGGTTAAACAGGGCTAACTATGCGTCGTTTTCGATGCTGCGCACATTCCGATTCTTTGCTGTTTTGTTGACTTTTTCGGTCGCTTTTTTTGAGTTGTCTGTAGAAACAGCAGATATGATAATGTTACCCTCGTTTCACTTCCGTCCTCCCGGGATCATTCGATGAATAATTCAACGTTCGTTCTTATCATAATTTGGCGGACGCTCTTCAACTTTCCTTTAATTTCGTACGGGCCACGCGCCCAACTCCTTTGTCCCCCGATAATGATATTTATTTGTTTTTCCTTTGTTGTCGTATACCCCTTTTATGCCGGGCACATTTAAAAATAATATTGTGTTTATTATTTGAATCGCAAATTTGGGGCTGTCGACCCACGACTTCCGGATAGATGTGAAATATTTCAATATTCGAACGTAATAAATTTTCAAGACAACAATAAAATTTCTCATAGATTCTCCGTTTAACTATTGACTTCCGTTGTGTAAGCTAATCTACTTAAGAGCGCATGAAAGGCTTTTAACGCTGTGTAATTAATTTCCGGCTATCGGGGATTCATACGAATCCTCTTAAATTTAATGACGGGGAAATATTAATTAAACATTGCATTTAATTTTATAAAATATTTATGTTTTATACTATTGGGTATTAAACGGAGGAGCCGAAGCGAAATTGACTGATAACTTCTCGAGAACTACTCCAGTGGGTACGTGATCAAATAATGGGGGCGTAATGAATTCTTCAAGTGTAGAAAGTGTACTTCACCATGAATTTTTTCAGGGGATTTCACTTGAAATCGTATTTGAAGTTTTTAATCCGAAACAAGTATACCCCTGAGAAAATTATATATAATTCAGAATTTCGAGATGCTCGAATAAGCCTGCTTCCCCGTCGACCCGATTTCGTTATAAAATTAATTACTTTCGCTCCTATGTTTATATTTGATTGGTTCATAACTCATCTCTGCATTCGATTCCATATCCGCCACTTGACAGATACCCACATGCTCGATTTGCATCACGGCTTAGTTAGTGTGCGAACTGCATCCCGGCTTAATCAAAGATTATTGCGAATTAGATTCAGTCAAATTGCTCCAGGGATCAGCAACCCTAATGTATTTTATTCGTCGCAATTACATTAAAACGAGCATCGCGCAGCATTTTCTAGTCGCCATCGTTACCGATCCGCAAAATGTAGATTGTTGAAGGAAAAAAAATACGGGATTACAAATATATTCACGTCGAAATTGGTTCTATCCCCCCAAAAATTCTGTTTTCAAACGTCAAGCCAAATAATTAAGGAAATATGGAGTACCCTCGGGAAGCCTCTGCAAATATTGATTCATCCCCTCTCGTCGTATTTTAAACGCTACGTTCTGTCTTAAATTAAATCACGAACGATATCTCTTCTGCTCACCGTCGATTGTTCTTGGAAACAAATATTTCTTGGATAAATTATTACTAGGAAATTGTTTGAGCTAGATGTAAATTAAAATAATTATATAACGAGAATACGTGTTTAATTTAATTTCACATAAATAATATAGATGAATATTAAATTATTACAGAATTTGAATATAATTATATATGCTCTGAATTATCAAAGTATTAAATAAGAATATTTTACGCGAGTCACGGCGTATTCTTTACAGCCTTTTTTTCAGCGAATAAGCAGTTTTATTTCAAATAAAATATTTTAACTGTTTAAATATCAATTACCTCAATGAATTTTCAGTTAAAATTAATCGCTGATTACTTGATGCTCGTGTATTTATTATTTTTATTATCAACAATTGGCACCAATTTTCAATATTAAACCGAAATACGTTATTTTTTCTATCTGGTTAAAATAATATATCATCCTATACAAAAAATAAAATAAAAATTTATACATTTACTATCATACTTGTTAAGTTGTCACACTGACATTTCTAATAGTTGTGTTGATTCTTTCCTTTATAAATTGTATAATAACAGGCAAGTGAATGAGATCTATACGTATCTTCGAAGGCCCATCAATATGATTTTCATTATTTTTAAATTCCATCACTGATATGATGGAATTTGATTGACAAAAGCTGCAGCCGACTGTTTTAGCAAATTTATTTGCAGTTCTACGAGTGTATCTGTTTTTTAACTTCTTTATTTTTTTCTGAAACTCTTTCTTCCTTAATCTCATTTAATTCTTGGTTTGTGTGTTCCTCAAAACATTCAAATTTTTAATTACGCCTTCATTGTCAACTATCAGATTAAGTTGTTTAGCAAACTGTACATGTAAAAAATGTAGATTCTAGTCAACGACTACGCTTTGACTGTCTTGTCTTATTTGTCACATATTTTGTATTTTTAAGAATGCATATAATAATTGACAAAAAGTAAAATAAAACATTTTTATGTTTTATTTCTTTTTGTCGTAAGTGCGAATGGTTATGGTCGAGAACTGACTGTATATGTGTTTTCAGGGCCTTTCAGAGAAAATGCTAAGCTCAAAGCAAATAATATTTTAGAAGCCCTTCAAAATTGTTACTTCTTGTCCTAATTTCTGTCTTATGGTTATTTTAAATTTTGTTCTGCTTTATCTTCCCCTAAATTTTTGTCTAACATATTGAGTTGCCAAGTTGAGGCCCCCAATATTACAAGGCCCGGGGCAGCAGCGCCTTCAATTAATCCAGCCAATTAATTTTACTGTTACCGAGAGGACCGTTTCACATTTAAAAATAAAACTTTAATATAATATATATGTATGTGATTTCAATATCCATAAATTTTCCTGGGATGCATCAACTCACTTTATTTGTGATTCTTCAATATTCAATATATTCAGAAATTCTTTCATTGTACCAAAATGATTAGTTTATTTATTAAATAATAAAAATACTATAGAGGCTGCGTACGCAATTTAATATTATGAATGTGGTTAGATAAATCTGTTAAAATGTATGTAAAAAATCGATATATTAATAATATATGGTGAAAAGTTAAACCAAAATATCAACCATATCGAAAGATTTTTTTTTATAATTGGTATAAAAGTACGCTTCGATCATTCACGGAGGTATCATAAAAGAATTTGACAAAGAAGAAGACTCACTAATAATCATCCGAGGTCCAATTCTCATATTTTATGGCTATATTAGGGATTTTTTTGTTAAATGCAATATTTCTAGCATCATTTAAAGAATCTTTGTACTCTTTTATTCTATTTTTTTTTAAATATAAAACCATGCGTTTGCGTCTTCATATGTATGTCATTCCCACGCAATCATTTTAATTTGCAAGTTTTGACCTACTGAGTAGAGAATTAACTCCCCCTATTCAGTTTCTATTTTTATATAACGTATTCCCATATTCCGCTCAATTCCATTTAATTTGTTTGCACGTACGACGTTAGAGTGCGCGTATGTGTACATACGGGGGCGATGGTAACACCATCAACATTACAACTTCCATTACGGTCGACAGCGGAAATATTTCAGCGACACCTTAATGGGTAAATTAGGAAAACAACGGGGGCTAAGTGTGTTTAGTTTTAATGGTTTCGGTCGGACCATAATGCAGCCAGTGCAGTTTAGTTAACCGAGGATTACGGGGCGAAACTCTATTTCGGGTCCGATTGTAGCGCGAGAGAGCCACCATTGTCTACCCTGCAGACTAATTCGTCCGATCTGATTGCGGCGCATACGTGTGACCCCTCGCACGATTAGATGAATCGATGTGTTCATCACGATTGAAATGTCACATCATTAGCACCTTCATTCACACAAATGCTGAGGCACTCTATTAATCATCATCTTACTTACTTAAATTATTTAAATTTTTGTCGGTTGATAAAAAAAATCGTAATAATTATAGCTAGTCTGCATATTGATTAGCTGTGTACCGATGGCCCTTCGTCATAAGATCGTCCGATGCTCTAGGATTTGCCAAGTCCACGTTGACGAAGACACGGGTACTAGCAGCGACGCCTGTGGGGATTGGAGCTGTTCAAACGAAATCTTAGAATATCCTAATACCGGCTCTAATCCCTTAATCACACACGCGGATCCTGAAGCCCGCTCAGGGCAGGTGGTACACCCGAATTCCCTTATTATCTTATTGTTGGCAAAATATCTTCGCGGCATGCTCAAGAACCAGCCCACTTGCTTTTAATTATTAAGGTCTGCGGCTCTAATTAATTACCGCCAGTGAAGAAGTTTAAATTAAAATAACATCTGCAATGTTTGCTTTTAATTCGTACCCCACCTCCACTCCAACTACTAGAATGTTATTTTTGCTCTTTCTATGCCAGCTATTCGGATACACGAGCGCATGTATAATAGCGTTGTATAACTGGGAAAAAAATAGTTTCAACCTAATTAATAACCAAAATTATATTAGAATGTCGTTCCATCGCATGACATGTGTGGGTCGTCTTTTTGTTGCTTTTTGAATAATGTTTTCGGCAATTTGTCGCATCTGTCGCAGAGGAAAAACCCCTAACATTTTTTTTGTTTGAATACCGCTGGTGTTGCGAGTAATAACGGTAACGATTTTTTTTTTGCCGAAATTTGAGCTTATACATTTTCGCGGTGTATGTGAGGTATTAGAGTCATTCCGCCTTAGCTCTAAAGTTCTCCACTTTAAAACCATGAGTTCTACCATGCCTTAGTTCGGCACAGCTAATTGTAATTGGATAAAAGGCAGCGAACTAGGAGCCAGAGCGCTAATGTGCTCGAAACCTCCCGTTCGGTTATAAGCTTACCGGCTTAGATGATACAGGAAGCGACATACTAAGCAATTATGTAAATAGGCCTACACCTGTGTATACTTTAATCAGTATTCAAGGACCTGCAGACACCGTCGGTCTCGGGCATATCCGTGCGACGTATCATCCGACGGATGTGTCTGTCTGCACAAAGCCGTTTGCTAAACTTTTCAAATTGCGTTTTTAATCGGAACATGCTAACTCCCGACAATAGTTGTCCGTCGGCCATTGTACAAAAAAGTTTTTATGATATTAAACGGCAGAGGAGGAATCACGGCGAGATAACAAGTTGAAAACATGCAAGAAAGTCATTTCAATAAAGGCAGGGCATTCTCCGGCTTAATGTGAGGGAAGCAAACTTTCCACAACTCCTTTGTTCTGTCTTTCTAGTTGTCATCGAGTTTTCTTTCCAATTATACAATTGTCAGGGCAGTTTTTATCTTTGCTTAAATCTTTATTTTATATAATACGTTCAGGGCTCAATTGTAATATTTGCCCCCTTTTTAACATTTAATCAAATGCAAAGTTTTCAATTTATCTATTAAAATACAAATTTTCACAGCCACATACCATTTTATAGATTTTTCATGGCTCAAAGTAGTATAACAAACGAGGTGTAATTCCATTGTTTTTAAAACACCCTCTATCTTTTTCTCCACCTGAAAATTTTTATTTTTCAAAATATTTTCGTTACTTTTTTTCCA
Source organism: Philopotamus ludificatus (assembly GCA_022495035.1). NCBI lineage: Eukaryota > Metazoa > Arthropoda > Insecta > Trichoptera > Philopotamidae > Philopotamus > Philopotamus ludificatus. The sequence continues at coordinate 251,102 of JAGXCT010037267.1, read as the reverse complement.
CATGAAATTTTCAGCGTTGAATGTTTTTTTGCTAGCCGTTTCTTTGCCAAACCTACTCAATTTAACAATTTAATGGTTTTTTTCAAATTACGTTAGGTTAATTGCGATTATTTTCTAATCTTTGAAATTGAATCTATCAACATATAACGCATGCTAAAAACTACAGTCAATCCTTCTATAGCGCAGAGATCGGGACCATGCTATAGAAAATTGGGATATAGAAGACTAGACATCCATTCAAAATTTGTGATCAATTCAAACATCAAAATCAATACATCATACCTTTTTCTATTTGAATATTTTAAAATTACCTTTTTATGTTTTTAGTATGTTTACGCGGACGTTATATTTTGTTGTCAACCAAACGGCATGGACCTTTTTTTTATTTCCTATGAACCAATAGGGCGCGACAGCGAAGTTCAACGCGGCAGTTTTTTTATTTTATCTTTGTCTATTATATTATATATCTATAGATATTAAGTTTCTTATATACATTACTGCTTTTATAAATTTATAATAAGTATCACATATATTCAGTAATTTTATTATTACAAAATAAGAATGATAAAATAAATTATAATATAATAAAAAAATATGTAGGTCGACTTTCTTGGCCACAATTTATTCCATAACTAGCGATAATATAAATATTTTTTTACTTGATTAATTAAATGCCTAGAGAGTGTTGTTTTTTAATGATACGCCAGTCACAGCAGAATATTTTTAATTAAATTAAGGGACAAAAGGCTACTCGCAAACATAGTAGCTATACGGATATTTTTGTAAAAAAATACTCATTACCAAATATGTAATTTATCCGTGAAAATTTTTGCGTTTTGTTAAAAATAGCGATATAGGAGGGACTATTACACTCGCTATAGAAAACCGCACTATCATAGAGAACGCTATAAGAGGGTTTACTTTACGTGAATTAAATATATATATATTTATCTATTAAAAATCATCTAGTTATCATCGATTTATATTTTAATGCAAAACATATATTTTTGTCCATTTTATAAAAACATATTTAGCGTTTCAATGCTTCTTTTTATATTATTTGCGTATTTTTATCTGATGATCAGACTTGTTTTATAGTGCAAATTTGAAAAACTATTATACGGCATTAGTTAGGGTAAGCACTATAAACTCATTCGTGACAGTTTTGGTCTTTTTGTTATATCATGTCTTGAACTATTAATAGTTAATCATTCCTAACTTCTTCGATGCACTACAGACGGTAACACTATAATGCTGCTTATATTAACACAAAGCCTCACTAATTAATAAATTTAATATTAAAATTAGATGCTTTTACATAAAAATATTATAAAAATAATTTCCTATCATAAACATTAGGGTCTCCCTCGGCATTTTATAAAAAGGAACAAAAGCGATATTTTAACGGCTTGTTTACGGACACCGCCGCGTTGTGCTGTGTTGGTTTACAACGCTCCAGATACATTATCGCAAGGCAGCCATCAAGAATTCAATACATTTTATAGTGTGCTATTCATTATGAGATATTCGTTTTACGGCGAGTGTTTATCTTGTATTATCAACGTGGTTTTATGTGGTAGAGAGTCGAGTCTACCTTTGTCGGCGCCATAAAGCCCACCAGTCTCCTCGATCGAGCCGCTATCTATCGGCTCCGTGGTAAACAGGAAAACCCCGTCTTGACTGGGAAATCTTTGAATCCTGAACAGCGATAATCCAACCTAAACCTAAACATGTATATAGTCGACTTTATATCCATTTCGATGATGAGAGATTTGCGAAACTTTATTATATTTGCACTTTAGATTATCGGAAGACTTTTTATATTTAGTAATAATAAAAGGTTTTATGTCTTATTGATATATTCTTTTGGTTGCGTAAACATATATTCTCTTACAAACTTTTCCAACTTAAACTGATTACAGAATCTTTGTTAACTAAACTCCCATTTTAAGTATTATCTGATTAATTCTAACGCTGAAATCACGTTAGTGTATTTTCACAAAATTTTCACACAAATAAGAACGGTTTATTTAAATATTTTATTTGTTTAATTTAATTAAGTATTGATAAAATACTGCTTTTTATTCATAAATATCACATTGCCAATTTAAATTATAAAATATTCGTAATATATTTTTACAATTTTCATTTGTGTCTTTAGCAATTCTTTGTATTTTATTTAATTAGTTATTCTAAATGAATTTTATTTAAAATATAAACATTTTCTCCTTTCATTACTCATCTAAAAACGAGCTATTCCATACCGATCGCTTATGAGTCACTCGATAGATGCGTTGCTTCATTTGATATACCGAAAAATAGCGATCCTTCAACATTAATAAATCAAGTTGATAATGTTACGTTCATAGAAAATGTATTTTGAACATTTATTTAATATTTTTCTCGATGCCAAGTTACGACTCTACATATTAACAATGACGGGTACGCTTTTTATTTTTTCTTGTAACTTTAAATCTCTTGAATCACAAAATAAGTAAAATTAAGCCAATTTTTTTCTATGTAATGTGTATGTATGGATCTTAATTTTCTTTTTCGACATTTTTTCACCGTCTACTACGACTGACATATTTCTTTCCTAATTTTCTTCATCTTGCACGATCGTGGGACTTACTTTAATTACATATACAATAATACCATGTGCTCAGCATGTCGTGAGTTTTCGAAGTGTCCTTTTATTGCTTCCTGATTTCCAACAGATGATGCGAGCTAGTCTTGTGGGGCAACGTGACCTTCTGACTTCTAATTCATTTTTTTTATCCCATAAATGGCACCTAAAAATCATTAATCGCGATCATTAGTTATTTGAGTCATCTCTCAAAACATGGTAGAATTCGCTAGATATTTCCTTTCCAAGCTTGGATCGACATTGGGTTTTGATGATTTGTTTTTTTGTTAGTCTTATGCCTTTACGTTGTCCAAGTGAAAATCCTCACATGCAATATCAATATTTGTCATAGTTTTAGTTTCGTGAAAATTTATTTCGAGTTCGATTCGTGAAGATTTTATTTTAAAAATTTTGATCTTTTTTTAATTATGTTATTATTGAAATTATTCGGTTTAATGGCAAAACTTGAAAAAAACATTTTTTTACACCGATTAAATTCTTTTTGTCTAAAAACAAGAAACAAATCAAAATCTGAAAAAGCGTGATCCGAAAAATAAGGCACATATAACTCCTATTTTAGTAAGTACCTCATTTTTTATGGTGACCTTGTGTCCAAAAAATATAATAATTAGCTGAAGTCTGTTCGGGGTATATGCCCTGGACACGTGATCGCTAGCCTCAGTTTAGGTGTTGGTCCGACGCGAACGAGTGTTGTTGTTATTCAGTCAGTGGAGGTAAAGAGTAAAGTTCCGTATTACTGTATACAGAAGGTCGCTTTTCATTTGCTGTGTAAAGTTTTGTTTAGGGCAGACCTGTATATGCCCCGCTGGTCTATATTTTCTATTAAATTCGTTTAATTAAATTTAGTTTTTTTACTATATTTTGCATTTCTCTTTTCTGGAATTTGAATATCCTAAGTCTTTTAAAGTTTTCATAATTCGATCGATTGCCGATTTAAAATTTTCGAACGTTCGTGCAATCATGATTCACATACTTCGAGGACAACAATTTAAATAAATAAATAAATATTAATAAAAACGATTTCCATATAATTTTGGGAAAAATGCATGTCTTTTATAATGATAGTTTTTTTAATGTTGTACATTAAAAAAGTTTAATTTCTCAATATAAAAATGATTATACTTATTATTTTCTTTGTTCGACCTCACTGTACTAAAAATGCATACAGTATTTTTTTAAAAAAAAAAAGAGGGGAGGCACTTCAACATAATCATGCCCCACCTGTTTTTAAAGTCACGTGCCGCCCTCGAACATCTGCATTAATCGTTTCATCCTGTGGCAGCAATTCTAAACGATCCCCTTGATCCCACCAAACACATCACTTTTTCTGTATGCATTCAACTCGGACCTGTCTTTGTGGTGGTTGTGTTTTGTCTACCGATTGCCTTTTTTTAAGGAATGACGAACTTTGGGCCTGCTGAATGGGATATCCATGCATTGACACGCTGCATGCTATTCACTAACATTAGTTTTTGCGTTGCCTATCGATTTAATTTACCTCTTTTCACTCTATCCACTTTTATTCGAATCTATGAGTTACTCTTTATTATATATTTTTTTACAAATTTATTAAAAGTGATATTCGTTAGGAAAAAGAATAAGAAGCAACTATAGGGTTTAATCTGATACACAGAAATAGTTTTATCAACATTATTATTTATTTAGTGTCGTTTATGTATCTGAAAAAGCACGTAGAGTTTTGAACTCCGGTTAACCCAATCCCTACTTATTTCGCCCTTGACTTTGCTATATTTATTTTGCATGAAAAATCGCACTTTGTCTGCGTTTAAATCTGAATAAAATATTTTCAGCACATGATGAATTTATATATGTGCGTATGTAGCTTCCTTTACGTAATATTAGTAGTATTATTATTATATAATGTGAGCATATTCATCAGTTTTGCTTTATAACGTGGTTTTGTTACTTTAGCAAAGTTGTTAGTCGGAACTTGTTCATATTTATGTTTTGATACGTGTAATGCTCACAGGTAAGGGTGGGCAGGCGAGGTGGGGTTACCATGGCATACCATACCAGACCACCACACCAACAATTATCATAATTCACGGGCTTGTTGGATTTATTGTGTCGTTACCGGTTGTTGGGAGGTGGGCCTGGCTGGGCCGACCCGCCTACCCCCGGTTATTGTTTATGCCGCCGGGGAAGGTTGCGAAGCCAAGGTAATATGGCTAAGATAAGATTGCAACTGGAATGTTCTTAGGCATGAGGAACTTTCCTCTGGGGTATGATTCACCCTCTGTGATTACGTTTTTGAATGTTGGAGCTCTCGCAGCCGGCGACCGTAGTACCTTTGGCGAACGCGGGAGCAAGTAATTGTTACGTGTTGTGTTACGTCCAGATTGCATCTCGAAATGTTTTGTATCCGAATTAAATTTTAATTATTTATATGCATTTTGTGATTCGTATCCAGTTGGTTAATTTTTTATTATTTTTATTTTTCAGGTAAGAGAATTTTTTATCTGCAATCGTCAATATTTTCAGGTATTTCTCTTAATTATTACCGTATTATCTAGTCATTTATGTTCATAAAAATATGTCCCTAGTCAGTCGTGAAACATCCCTTTTAATTTATTTCGTTATCTGTATTTGGGGGAATAGAAAACTTGAGAATTGGGGTAAAATTCTTTGATATGACTTGCATATTTATTAATGTTACACAAATTTTGTTTAAAAATTTGTAAATTATATTTTAATAAAATCTTTAGTTGCCTTATGCTAAATCATATGTTAGTAAAAATCAAAATTAAACTTACATATTCTACATTATTTAACATTGCGTCTCTTCAATATTTTTTTTATAATATAAGATGTCAAGCTTGATTGTTAACAAGGCCTCCAAAGCATTTGGCAACATTTTTTTTAAGTATCTAAAACACGTATACATTAATTTTGGAATATTTTGTAAGATGAAGAATTCATTTTTATCTTGACTTGAAATGCTTGGGGTCTATTTCCATTGCTGCCGTGACGGATCGGTTAAACGTTGCAGACCAATAGAAAATAGCTACCTAGTCAACCCTCTTATAGCGCCGTGATAGAGACCACGCCAAAGAAACTCACCCTATAGATTATGGCATCCATGAAAATTTAGTTTTGGTTTTTTTAATTGTATTTTGTAAATTAAATGAAATCAATTCATCAAATATTTTCCATTCACATATTGTAAATGACCTTGTTATATTTTTAGTTTGTTTAAGTGCTTATGTTATATTTTATAGTCAGCCAAAGGGTATTGGGCTTCATTTCGCACGTCGATTGCTTTTGATTTCGAAAATGTAGTTTTGTAGAAAACGACGATCTAGAAGGAAGCACTATAAGAGGGACTGTCGCACGCGCTGCTCTATAGCAAGCGCTATAGAAGAATTGACTGTTATTATATATTATTTAGTAAAATCCGAGATATCTTTTTGGTGGTATATTTACTTTATTACGATTATATTTATATATTATTATATGATTAATTTAGTAACCCGAACGTTGAATGTGGTCAGTACTTTGTTAGATGAACTCTGCTGTAGAAGGTTAGATTTGGGACGAACCCACCTCGAAAATTTAGAATTGACTACGGTTAAATAAATATGAAATGAAATTGAATTATATAATTTTTTTATGAGCAATAAGTTTCATTGAACAATTTCAAAAGTTATGCGTGAATAATTTTATAATTATCTCCCGCAGCTGTTTATGCTCTGAGAGATTAATTTCAACAACGATCCACGATTCAATTTGATTAGTATCTTCTTAGTGGTAGACATTTAATCCTCCGACAGACAAAACACAAAGGATATCGCCGAAACGTCACGTACCATTCATAAACAGTTGAGCTACCAGCGGATAGATAAAATGAATTTAGTGCGTCTTTGTTCGCGGCAACATTACCATTTTTGCGTTATCCTTACTTCTGATAATCTTTGTGGGAATCGAGCCTCGGCCGGGATTAAGTTACCCTCTAAGTTTGTATCCACCGCGTTTATTTATCTGCGATCTGGTAGACACCGCAAGACGGGGGAGGACGCAGCCTCGCCATGACGGACAGGCCATGGGGAGGCGAAGGGCGCCGGCCCCCTGGGGTACCCACCTCTGAACAACAGACGTCTCTTTATGGCCTACGGTGGTGATGCCTCTAAATATTTGATAGAGAGTCGACTGACCCTCCGATATTGCTCACAGTGCTGGACTCGACGAACTCTGGATTCCATAAATAAACTTTCCTAATTCGATTAACTATAATCATATATTTTATGTAGTTTAGATTTAATAGCGTCTGGAGTTTTTCTACATATCTGCTTCGAAATTGCTACTCGGGGAATATCATAAATTTATCGCTTTACAGATACATACATTTTATTTTCAGGAGCATTATTTTAACATTCTTCTAAGATAATGCTTAACTTTTATTTTATGTAAAGCTCTTTTTATTTATTTTTTTGCGTTTTCGCGTTTATATTTAGCTTGTATATTAATACATTTGCGTTAATACGTTATAAATGGATTTTTTTTTTGTTTCATTATTTTTCTTTTAAATAATTCACAATCCGGCCCTGCGATAATTCCCCAGAGTACGGGGCGTGCAAATAAACGCGAGCAATTTCTCGTTTCTCGTCCTTCGCCGTGCATTAAGGATGAAGGGCATTTCTTGGAAAATAGTCCTCAAGCAATTCTGCAAGCAGCTGACTAGACACATAAAATGATGTCCGCCTGTAAAAATGATTTATTGCAAATGTTTATCATACATCAAATAAAACTATTGGCATTGCATTGCCTTTTATTTAAATGTAATAGATTATCTTTCGAATATTTTATTAATCATAGATATATGCACAACATGGTTGCAATTACGTCCAATGTAACAAAATTGTAAATAATGTATAAAGATATTGCCTTATGGATTAGTTTTCAATATCTGCATTTTTTTATTATATTGAACTCGAATTTTATCAAGAACAATAAAATTAAATAAATTAGTACTAATTATTTTTCTAATGCCATTTTAAAATTAAACGGTACATAGTTCTCCCAAATTAAGATGTAAATTAACACAATCTTCATTGAAAGCACTATTTTCATTTTCCAATTTCATTATTAAAGAAAAAGTCTTGTTTGTGAAAAACCATTGTATTAGTCATGCAAATCTGATGCATTGGCTATCTCTTCTATCGACGAAGATAAGTTTTTACACGGTCTACAAAAAACAAATAATATAATTTTACACGGATTATTTATAATAACATGATTTAAAAAACGAAATATTTATATATGCATTATGTCTCAGTAATCGATGACAAATAGGGGAAAAAATTAACAAAACGTTGATGTTTCGAAAACTGATATTTTCTGCAATATATAATAAATAGAATTAAAACAAATGTCATATTGTTTGTAGGAATCAAAATACTGCAAATATTTTTTTCATTTTATCGGGAGGTCCAAACAAATGTAACATACAGCAATTGACATGCGACGCAACCTCGCTGCATACTGCAGTTTCGTGCTGGAGATGACACGTATCTCATTTCTCGTGTCTACTGATGCACGACGTGATGTACAAAACAATGCATCCCCAAAACTATGCATTGTATGGAAATGGAAGATTCTTTATTTTTACCACTCGACGTGCAGCTTTCAAGTACGAGGGCAATCACAAAAGCTTCGAATTTAGACAAGATATTTTTTTTTTAAAATGATTCATATAAATATATTGATGTTTTTTTTTTATAAGATTCCAACAGTTTCAATATATCTCCCTATGAGTCATTGAATAATTTTTACTATCATCCACCACATCCAACCGCCATACTTACCCACAATCCGATTGGCGCATGTAAAATGATTAATGTCTCCCATTCTTTATTGGTTTCCATCCCCTGGAATTCTGTCAAAACCCCCGACATGTTATCACCCACTCGAGGTAATTGGGTGCGAGTGATCAACTAGGCGCACATATTATATGTCACGTTTTTAATCTCGGCGCTGGATATTATATTAGGGCTTTTGTGCTACCGAATGAAACCGATAGGGGGAATCTAATAATGCATTCTATCAGTTAATTTGCGAATATTGCCGTTGACAGGGGACACGGACCACCGCAAGTTGTCCACACTACTCTCGCTGTAGTGCTACCGCATCGTCGACAACTGTTCCATTGTACATATGTACATATATTGCGCTTTGAAGTGTTCTTCTATTTCCACTTTTGTGATGCCGGATCCCCGCCACTTATATCTGAAATTAGCATTTTTTTTTTCAGCAGCCCTCTAATGCCCGCAATTCACCCGAAATGTAAATATTAACAAATGGCGTGGGCTCCCCCTTCGCGGCATCAATCATCGTGAATGATGTTGACATACCGAGTAATAATGAAGGTTTTCAGTATTTTTCTTCATGTTCGTATCAAACGGCCCTTGTTAGCTGTATTTTCTTGTGGCTGGCAATTTTTTTTTCTACTAAACTCTTGCGGGCTCGTGATTTATGAACGACATTCGTGTGATATGCGCCGGCAATTTTTTCGCGAAAATTTTCTCGCCTGAAAATTCATTCATGCGCGCATTTTTTCCTTTTTTTTGCCTAATAAAGTAAATTTGCGAATGCGGTTAGAGTAATCATATTTTCATTCAACCGCTTACGGCATGTAATTTGAAATTATTATAATTTTAAATGTATCCCGTAACATGCTGCTTTTTTTCATCGCACCCCTGAAAACGGTAAATTTCAAGACATAATTAATTTAATATCGTAAGAAAATAACACCCTATTTATTATATGTATATTATAGATATATTCAATAAAATATATTTTGTTTAACCAAGCCGGTCTTTTCCCAAGTTTTTGAATTATCTCGACTCTTAACATAAATTCTACATCTCAGAAACATTTTTTATTTGTCTAAAAAAGTCTAAAAAATAAAATGAAAACAACAATATTCGCTTCTGCTGCCACGGGTGCGATATTTTTTCTCGCTGCCATCCGGTACGATGTGCCAAATGCGAGTGAAACTTACTAGACACATGCCGCTAGAACTCGGTGTGTGGACTCAGTCTTTTTACGCGTCACATTAATTAGTAGCAAAAATCAAAATTTGGTCGATATATTTTATTTATACTATATTTATTGTTAGAATAATCTTTTTTTTTAAATAAAGAATTCATCTCTATCTTGACTTGAAACATATGGGGTTTATTTTCATACATTCATTTCATACTAAAGAGACCAATCTGGCGACGCCATTGGTTTATACCTGTCGTGATTGATCGGTTAATGCAAAATTAATTATATAATAAATGTATTACTAATAAAAACAAGTCAAAAAAATAATTTAGGCATCTTAGATTATAGCTTTCAGTTGTTTTCGAAATGAATTCCGAGATAAATACAATTCTATAGGATGTGGTCCAACAAATTCCACATCCTTCCGTTAGCTAATTCAGTTGCAAATATATTTATTTTTTATTTAAAATATGCTAATTTATTTAATAGATTATTTTTACCTAGCATAAATTTAAACCACAACGTTTCAAATAGCTTGCGTTTATTTGTGTGCAAATTAATGGTGTTAATTATTGTCTGAATAAATTTCTCTAGAATTTTCACAACCATGAGCGATCCATCCCAGCCGGCGATGTAAGGAATAGAGCAATGCAACCACCATCACACAACAATGTCTGGCAATATTTCATAGTGGCCTTACAAAGAGCCACGGTGTGGACAATGCTCCATTTGTTTCCAGGGTGCCACTTTGTTTCCGGGGCCTGAGTCCCGACAATGCGCACGGGTCCCAGATCGTCCCGTCCGATTTCATTATCGACCCGCGGATGAATTATTATATTTGCAAAATTTGATATGCGTTATCGCTGTGTTGTTGTTGTTGTGTACGTTAATTAAATGGATGGCTGATGAAGAACGGCGGTGGGATGATTGATGGTGCGATTTATAGGCTGTTATAATAAGGACGATGAGCCGGTGCCAGGAGACGGGTCCTGCCTGACGCCGAGATAATTCATTGACTCGTCAACGAAATGACGGGTCAAAATAAATGACTTATGGATAGCATACACTTGTGTCACTAATGAAATTACAATAGGGGGGCGTGCAAAACTTGGCCCTTCTAATAAATACGGTCGACGCTATTTCTCATACCAAAATTTGACATACATCCATAGGCTATCCGAGAGTAGACACTATAGTGAATACCCTTTCATGTGGCTGCTAGAAAGAAATCCAGTAAGAACATATATAAATTTCCTATATATTTAAAAAAAAATAATAACTCTTTTTTCATTTGCATTGCAACATTTTTCATTTGCATTAATTAATAATGATAAGAATTCTAGGAGTTAAGATTGATTTGTGAAATTAAAAAAAAATGTTAGCTTGTCGAGCATTTCCACTTCATTTATTTACCTCCGTGTTCACGAACATCATCAGTCTTACCAGGCTGTCCACTCCTATTCTGGCCACATGGCTATTAAATGAACCGCAGACATCTTGTAACACTGGGAATTAAAGCATTCCTCTCTAGGTCTAACTCGATTTCATATATTTTTATTAATCTACATTTTTCGGGTGTATATTACCCACTATATATAACGCAGTCGAATGTTTTCGCGAAACGTCGTGTAATAGAAATGTAAAAAATATACGTTTACGTATTTATTTTAAATATTTAGATAATATAGATCATTCATTATCACTATTACCTACAATCTTTATCAAAGGATGTTTTTGACTCATTATCGAAGGATTTTTGATTATTCTTCGATGGTATGCCTTTACAAATTACGCAATTGGAAATTGTCTGCTTTTAGCGTGTCGACCTTTATGTATTTCATGATAAATTCCCTCCTGAACTTCAAACTTTCTTTTTATGATATTTAAAAAAAAAATCTTATTTATCAACTAACTCTAATCCTTAATTTATTGTTTTTAATTTGAAGCAGCTACATGCTCCACTGCGTCTGCTTTCTGTGTCATTAATCATGATAGATTCTTTTTACATTTCAACTAGTTCTACTTCGTTAAAAAGAAGTTCCTCCAATATTTTTTCAATATCTTGAATATATACGTCATCAAATCCTTCTTCACAAATACCTTGACAAATTTTAATTGTCTTTTCGTATTCGTCTTCTATTTGTGGTACAAACAGGAGATGAAACTTTTAACAGCAAGCATTTTAAGTGAATTTTGAATAGATTGTATTTTTATGCATGTGGGACTGTAAAATTCTCATCTATCAAATATAGATAGTGAATATGGGCTGGATTAAAGACGTAATATTTGGTTATAAAAATATTTTTTCAACATGTCCTAGTGCATTTTTTCAGAATCAATAATGTATAATAAAAAAATGTGATTTATTTTTAATTTATTGTTTTTGTCTATAGCCGTAATTTACAAGAATATGTCACAATTTATTAAAAATGTTATATCGAAATCCTGTTGTGTGTATTACGTGTTATTAATTTTCGAGATTTAGTTGGAAAAATCTAAAATTCACCTCAAATATGCGGCTTTTTAAACTTCAATTAGGCTGTAATGCATTACAAGTATTACTTGAAAGAAACAAATCCTTATCAGTTATGTGTCGTTTCGTTTAGATTTATTACATTGCTTAAAATTAAAGTGATCTCACTTTGTTATATTTGTTTTTTTTTTAATATACTCCATTTCTTCCCACTTAATTGGTAACAATATATATTCCATTGTCTGGCATCTGTGTACCTAAGTGTTAGAAATCGAGAAACAGACCAAGTGTATCAGAAATGAAAAGCAATGCAGCTGACAGGCTCTCACTTGAAACGAAACTTTATACGGCGTCATTGAGACCGCTGAAAGTGCGGCAGCCAACTAACTTCAGCTAACGACATTGGAAGCCGCAGCTCGGGGGCCAGGTCTTCAGCTTCGATCCCAAATGAAAAGCTATTCCCAAGATTTTAGTTGATTCAAGTTGCCCACCGATACGGCTGATAAATTCAGCTTATAAATTCACTTTTCTGGCCAAGTTCGGTGATATTCGTTTATCGCTTTCGATCCACTCATATAGTAGTTGGCTGTCTCTTGGCGAAACTTTGCAATATCCGGAATCCCATTAGCGGCGTGCAATATAACTTTATCCACTCGCTCATAATTTAGATTTTTTCATATATATTTTTCAACGAAAATCGTGCTCCGAAGTTTCACTTACCTCTAGATAAACAAATTTAATAAATTACGTGCCTTAATGACAAAATTATAATAAAATATTTTAATAAATAAATTTAAATATTTAAGTAAAATTTAATACGTTCTTCCACAATCTTGTGTGAATCTTCGGTAACAATCTCAATCCAACAACAAGTTGGTTAAGGTTGGATACTATATTTTTCGTATCTTGTAACCTACCATCCACCCCCTGAATTTAATCTATTTTTTCCAACATCTCCAGCATCTCACGGCATGATAACTCAGACTCCTCAGATTGAATCCGACCGTATGAATTGAACAACATTTCTGTGCCGAGAGGTTGAGCGAAAAAATTGATTCAGCCAACATGTCCGAGGGTGACTGCCGGGTTTTATAGACGAGACCCGATTGGAATGTTTGCCGTAAAATATTTTTCATGTTCGACAAGAAAGTTGTGAGGCGGGAATGGGGGGGGAGAGTGAGAAGTTTTCCGGCGCCTAAGGCCGGTAGAAAATGGCGCGAAAGAGCAGGCGTGCCGACGTCACGAAAACGGTTGCGCATGCAGGTTGATTAAATTATGCAAAACGTCTGCAAAATTGAAAATGCCTATATCCATTTGGCGTGCTAAATCAAAACGTAAATACCATATTTATTCTAAACGAGCTTAGCACGGTTTTGAATTAAACGCAAACCGATTACCGGGCATTTCAGCTAAGAATACATCAAAATAATATATTATTTAGAATTTAGTGTTTGCGATCACGACAATTACTTTATAACACCCCTGTCACCACTTTGCGTCTAGTCGTCAATTTTTTTTTCGATAATAAATATTTTGGGGGGCGCGTAACGCGGGACGAGGGTGAACGAAAATGCACCCCCGCTATGTTATTGCATATCGTTGTTCATTTTTTTCCCAATTCAGTTTTTAACGAATGGCCAAATCGAGTTATGGCTCAATAAAGTCAAAATCCAATTATGCGAAAATATTACTCGGAAAAGCTCTTAAATTTAAATGGCCGCCACTCGATAAATGCAAATATATGGGCAAAACTAAATTTGTCCTATATCGATGTTTTTAAAATGATTTTCATTAATTAGTTTGTAAGCCTTCGCCATAATTCAAACTGCGATAAATGTTACACCCATTCGTTCCTGATTTACCCTTATAAATCAGTAACGATGGGAGCCCAATTAACCCTTATAAATCACTGGCGGACAGACGTATGTGCATAAGGCGTCCTTTGTTTGGCTTAAAAGGCGTCGCACCAGAAATTAGCGTGGCCCACTTCGCTTTTATTAAATTTTCTATGTTTTTTTTTGCTTCGTTCAGAAATAGAATCACTAATTTGGGGAAAAGTTTTTTATCCCTCCTCGTTGGATTTTTTTGCTCCGGCATAATTGCTTCAAACACATTTGCAATTCGGTCCGTTCATTAACGATCCCATTTTCCGATATCCTTTCTCCTTCTCCTCCTTGCTTATCCCAAACACTCTTAAGCCGAAAGTGTGCGATACAAAACCATAGGGCTGCCTGCAAATATTGCTTTTTTTAAAGTACATATTAAAATTTCCATATTTTTCCATACCGAATAATTAGCATTTTTATCGATACGAACATAACTTTTATTGCTAAATAAATGATAAGCTTCCACTTAATATTCTAAGCCATTTATATAAGCTTTCAATTAAATTTAGTGTTTAATTTTATTTCTATTTCTATTGAATTGATGAAATAGAAGAAAAAAACTAGCCGTGGCCGAAAAATGTTCTGGCTTAAAACATAAATACATAGACCCCGGGGAGGAAATGCATTTGCAAATTAGATTTTCAACCCTCTGAAGCGTTATCTGGAGGCTTGCTGATACCCCTTAACTACCGCACAAAGAGTGCGGAAACTCGTTTCGATACTTTCATCTTTGTCCCGCGCGTCACTCCGCCCATGCCGTTGTCTCGCTCTCTTACCGCAAAACAGTTTTCCACCTTGGGACAGTGGAATGAAAACGTTGTCCACGAAGGCTCACCCTTTCCGCTTTTGCGGTCCATAAACGAATATCGGCGGGATTGTTGTAATTTTTTAAACGAATTTAATTTAAAGGGTATAAATTCCGCAATCCCCCATGTGACACGTAAAATTTTGCCATAAAGCAAATATTTCACATTGACCCCTTTTTTATGAAATTAAACTTTATGCGTCCCCCGCCCCGTTTCAGCGGAGGTAGAGCCCTCGTTTCGGACTCAAACTTTGTGTTTACGCAAGACACAAAATGCGAATGAATATTTATGAGCGACTCGTATGAGAACATAAAGTATGAGGACCGAATAAAAGAGCGGCCTGGGAATGGGAGTCTTGAAAAATTAATAAACTAATGTATTACAGTGCGACGGTGGACAGACGATGCAATTTCGAGTGGGTGAGAATTTCTCTTCCGCATTATATTGTCATGGACGAATTAAGCCGAGATTATTGGCTTTAATCGGGCATTCATTTCCGTATCCGTTTTCAGGATCCGTAACGCAATATCCGGCGTAACTCCTTCAGCCGAGTATTATTTTCTGCTGCATTAGTTCTCCTATATCTTACCAATATTATATATTTGTATATTTAGGATGGTTTCGGTCACAGTAAATAGATAATAATTATTTTATATAAAAAAATACTTCATAATACTCGTTATTAACGTCACTAAATTCTACAAATCTTCATTTGTGTAAGCATCATTTAAAAAAGTTTTATTTTCTGGACGAGCTCAAATATTAATTATTCTATTAAAATTTTCACAGAACCTGTCAAAACTGAACAAAAAACTATTCAATTTAAAATTTACACTGAACCTGTCCTTTAAAAAGCCAGCGCACCTCACAATAAACGACAAGTTCACCACATTTCAAATCTAACACAACTCATAATATTCTCTCCTGTTTAATGCTCGTACTTTTATTGATAAATTTCACAACCGGCAACATAACATACTGGATATTTAAAGTTTTCCAAACAGTGTCACTTGCTCTATAATACAGTGATATTTTAGCACAGGTTGATTAAAACCATTTTCCAACAAAGTTGGAGTGCCTTTGGTCTTACCTGTGATTGATGGCTCTCCATCAGGACTCACTCTGATGAGTTTATTAAAATCTAATTTTATTTTTTTAGGCTGAAGTTGAAATGCGCCACATATAATTTTCCTCATGTTCCACGTTGGGCGCATGCTTTATATGTTGGCCACCCCTGTATTAAACCAATATATAATATTATAAATATATGTTATATTATAATCATGAGTCAACAAACAAAACATATTATATTTTTGAAATATTAAATTAAATAACAGACTATATATACTTTTTTAATGAAATGAATTGGTTAAACACCAATATCATGTAAATTTTTAATTGAATTACACGCCCAATAATTGAGATAACCGACAATTTGCACGAAGTGAAAATTTCGCGTTAATTGAAATTGACACCGATGCAATCAAAATTTGCTTTGAATGATTTTTTTCGCATATTAATAAAATTGAATTATATAACATTTTTTTCGATTACGTTTTAATTTATTTTAATTGCTTTGTACAACACCGCTCATCAAAATTTGGATACATATGGCGGTGGCAGATCTCCAATATGGCGACAAATTACTGCCATATTTGAATGTAAATTGCATTTGTTCGGTACTGAATTTAAATTAAAACTCTTTGTGTTTTATGTATGTATATATATATTCTTTAAATAGCAGTATCAAGTAAATGCAACAGAGTGGTTGAATTGCAGACAGAATACTGGCTCTTCTCTCGGGAGATTCGCAAAGAGTGGCAGAAACGTGACCCGAATAAAAACTGCCTTTGTAATTTAATTGAACGGTTAACAGCAGAACATCTCAGCGCAGACAAATGACGGCAGACTTTTATTATTTTAATTTAACAATGGCGATTCTCGGTATCCGATATGAGCAGTTTAATAGAAAGCAGTTGTTTTTCGAATGCTCGGAATATTTTGGAAGACGAGGGGGATTGTCTCGGGTGAAAATTTTAAAAACTTTTAAGACAGGACAGCGAGGGTGGAATCTCTCGGTAACTTTCAACGGAGAAGAAACTATTAATCAAATTATCCATTGGGTGTGTAGGAGTAGACAAGATAAGAAAATTAATGCCGAGAGTGGAAGAGGAACTTCTTTTGGTCTGTTCGTGTCGTGTACCTCCTTCTGTTCGCCAATCTTCCGCAATGCCGCAATGTCAAAAAATAATCTTGATGATACTTATTTTTTTGTCTAATAATTTATTTATTTTTTTCTATCGCTCCGAATTCGTTTCATCACTCATCCCGCTGTGTATGCCTTTTCATATATTATTATATTCACAAACGTCCCCCGTTTCGCCCCCACATTACTGAAACTCGTCGTGATTTTTATATGAATGCTAACAAGTGCTATAAATAAGAATAAATTATTCTTCCCTCCTCTAAAATGGCTGCATTTAACATTAGTACATTTGTTTAATTTATTATTGTGCCCAAGACTTCCGCCCGACTGGGAATGGAAGAAGGACGCTAATGAACGGAGGTTTCGAGCTCGATTTATATGCAAAGTAGGCACCGCGATAAATTTTTCCACTATTCATAATTATTACTTTTTTGGACGTTCGTTTAAATTTTTTTTGGCGTATTTTAATTAAATTTTATTAAAAATACCGCAAATGTGATCGCGCAACCATTATTCCATAATTAAAATAGAGACTGTTTTCTTTATAATTCATTTTAAGAAATGAAAAAATTCGTTAATTCCAAAGGTTTTATTTTTATTGCCTCAGTCTTGGGATTGTAGTTGATATATTGCAAATAATTTCATTGAATTGCATATTATTCACGCTTTCGCAATAAGCTTAAGTTCCATTTCGATCCGTTTGCGTACAATTAATTTCAAGTAAGTTGTTCATGTGGGATTCACATTGGGATATGAATGTGTCTAGCCATCTTCCATTCATATTAAATACTTTGAAAAAATTGACTCTTAATAAATATATTACTACGTTACACGAAATAAATATTAAGCTGAGTCATACACAAGTTTTGCTGCATCTTTATTCTCTTTGAGAGATAAATTTAATTGTGAGATCCATTTCTTTGACTGCGATCGAAAGCAAAAGATGTTGTAAGGAGACAATACGTCAATCTGTTTAGGAGATATGACTTATGAACGTTCTATATATTTCGTTGATCTTTATAAATTTATATAACTGATTAATTAATGGCGGTATTTGATTCCATATTATTTTAACTATTTATTTCTGCATATTATTATTTTATATTTTTATATATTACTACTTTTTATTAATATTTTTTAATTATATCTATGTTTTATTGTTTTACTGTTAAGTTTTTTATGCGTCTTTGGCCTCCTGGGTTAATCTGTAATGACAATCACGCATTGTTTTCTGTATGATAAATAAATATGTCCTTCAGATGTTTATGGACGCGTGTTTATTATGGAATTATCGAATAATATCTATCTTGAGCTATTGAAATAGAACGATTACTGAATGTATGTGCAGCTATTCAAATAATTACAAAAAAAATATCATCAATCTTGTTAAATAGGATGTGATTGTTTAATGTTTATGATACGAGACGTATTAATCACTCTAACCAATATATTCGAAGTAAATGCTTTAATTTTATTTATTTTTCCATCAATTTCGTTTCCGATTGCGGCAGTTTCAGGAAATGGATTGCGTCAAGTCATCCGTAACACGAAAACAAAGTGAATTATGAAGCGAAACTTTCGTTTGAGATAGATTCATCAATCTGCCGACTCTTTCATTACCGGGGTGGGCCTCTAATTGATTCCCTACCCTGCTTCGCTGTCAGAGTGTGAAGCGGCCCCTACCCGACGCATCCTCCTACCAGATCAAGATTGATAATGCAATTGCATACGAGTGGAATGCAGTCCTTTCAATCGCGACGACAGATGATTGATTGCAGCCGCGTCTGGTTGCGTTTTTTTATTCATATTCTTAACCCCCGAACCGGCTGATTCGATAATCCGCCATCAGTTTTCAGCCCCTGGGTTATCTTTAATAATCGCCCCGTACCTGGCACATTTCGGTCTGCTTCTCAATTATATATATATATATATTCGTGTGTTGCTCGACAGAACTATATTTTTAATACTGGAATCGCCGTCATGTCAACGTCGTCAGCATCCGCTGGACAAAGGCCGCCATTGTCAGAACCCCCAGAATTTTCACAAAAGGCCGACTATTCATATAAATATAAATATGAACGGACACACATACACAAATTCGAGACACGTCCTCCACATATCTGCAACAACTTTTTTGTAGCATGGAAGATATCGCGAAAGGACCCCTGATTGGATAACAACGCATGACGTCGTTTGGCACGCTGGGGTGACTTTGATGCGATTACAGTATTTTTCTATTCGTGCATTCGTTTTTTTATCCCCACATGTATGTATTTCACTGTGAAAACTTCCTGCTGTATCTTTTTCGCATATAAGAATATTGCGATATACACATAAATCTAGTACGCCGGGGATGGCAATATACAATATTAATTTTATTCATAAAATATTGATTAGATATTCTCAAAAAACTGAATGCAAGATGTACGTGTAGACTTGATATATACAAACTGCGCATATTTCGGCTAAGCCTGTTGTCTGTTGCCGCATTGGCAAACATGGCGGGCATGCCGTGGCGCTGAAAATTTCTCACTTTGTTTTATATGGCCGCAAAAGAATCGATTTGGGCGGAATTGCTTTATAAGTCACGTATCAGCCGAAAGTTACATATTTATGAAACCATTACGTCGCATTGCCGGGCGCGGGGGCTCGGCCCTGGCGGGGGGCCCCGCCGCCCCTCCCTCAGGGGGCTGCTGCTCTCTTCCGATAGTCCCGGTCTATCGCATGAATATCAGAATACGCTTTATTGAATTTATTCATGGCGTCGTTTTACTGACAGGCGTCACGACGCTTCCACTCCTCCGGGATGCACCGCCCAAATACACACTTGACTGGCTGCTTCCGAGGCTGCGATTTGCCCGCTGATATTCGACAGCTTAATAGATAAGACCATCTCAATCGGATGATGTTCAGATATTTGCTCAAATGTTGGCGCGGTTTATATTTTATACATGATTTGATCCGCCATTCATGAAATTTGTCTGGAACATCCAAATAAAATATATGTTTTAGAATAATCGACTTCTTCGTATAGGTTGTGCCAAAAATACGTGTCTTTTTTGCACCTGTTTTGAATAAGTATTTAAAAAGTCGTTTGTATTTTTTGATATTCACTATTCAACAACTATTGTTCAGATCATTCTGAATTAATTAGACTTAATAATTCTACGTGTAATATTATCAAAGCGGAAACAAATCAAACTTATATTCGCTTAAAACAATGGGTAACGACCTTTTACAATATTTGATCAAGATGAATCCATGCCTCTCAATTGATGCATTAGCATAGACTCTTAAATCAACTTCGCTCTTCTATTCAGTGAAAGACAACATCAAATAATTTTTGAGTTGCTGCTACATCTTATCTCTTACTCTTTATTTTATATCTCGCTACTTTAGATTTTCATTCACTTCGAGTTCTACAGCAGTTTTTATAAACGAAATGCACGAATTTTGTTAATTTAAAAAACAGAATTATTACAATAATCACGAAATACAAAAACTGTAATCGATTCAATGGGATAATATATGATTAATCAAAAATATGTTTTTTTTGTGACTGTACTTATACAAAAATATAAAAAATGGCACGTATTTTTTAACATGATATATCTTTAAATTTAAATGAATGTCCAAAATTTAACTGCCGTGCTAGGGATTCATTTTTTTCAGTGCTAGAATCTTCTTAAAAAAGTAAAATGGAACACACACTATCTATTTATGAAAAACAGTGTAGGAAATTCTACACTGAAAATTTTTTAATTACATTATACTGCATTATACTAACTATATTCAAAATTATAACTATACTTATAAATTAACATAATTTTGAAGATAGTAAGCAACAACCTGTAATGTGTTTCTTATATATAAGAATACATCTCAGTTTTTTTCAGAGACTTTTTATATTGGCTTTCGTATTTTGATTTTCTGAAATAATTGCATTTAAAAAAAGGTTTCGGATTCACTTGTAGGAAATTTATCATTGAAAATAATAGTACATAGACTTAACAATGAATTCGAGAGATCACAAAATATTATTAGTCATGGGTTTTTAAAAATCTGTCATGAGATTATATTATTGTTTATTAATTAGATTTGTAAAAATCGCAATAATTTTAACACAGTACAACTAATGATTAAACATTTTTTGACAATTTCAGATTTAGATTAATTGCTAGTTAACTTTTATACATTTTTCAATCAAAATTGTGTAACTTGAACTGTAACGCATTAAATGATGAAATATTACTATACACTAAATAATAACATTAATATAAAAATATAACTTAAAAACGAGAGCATTATCAATTTTTTCTATGTGCGTAGAATCAATCGGCCACGTGTGTATGTTATGACCCCCATATCGTAATAAATATATGAAGAGAACAAACGAATACCGAGACAAACCTCCTCCTACTTGCCTGGACACAGTCGGAGAGGGTAAAATCCGATACCAACATGGTAGAAGATGTACGTCCAATGCCACCAATGGCCAAGAGAGGGAAATTCTTTACAAAAAACCGTATACCAAGACGGCTCGGGTCCCCGCGGTATGGACACGAAAGGGGAGCCCTCACGTCACGTGTGAGACTCAGGTTCCTTTGCCTCGACTACCATGCGAGAGTTTGGTAAGGTCCATGCCCTCAGCGAGTAAGAGCCTTGTGGATGACAAATGATGATAGTTTTCACACTTTCACCATTCTAAAAACACAGTAATGTATTTATTTCTAAATTATCTGTATATTTTATTTTGAATTATAGATATCTCGGCATTTAATTAAAAATTGAAAAAAAATAAGCGCATAAGCTTTTAAAACCCGATCGACCTGAATCGAATTGATTAAACGATTAAAAAGTTTTCAGCAATATCAATTTGATTTAATAACGCAATTTATTTTTAATTAAAATCTATTATAAACGCTCGAATCTTGTTTTGTGCGATACGTAATTTTTCTGCCCATCGCTATTCCTTTCATGCAAATATAAAAATTGATAAGCGCATAATCCTCAAAGGCCGGGTCACCCCCAAAGGTTCAATATATATATGGGATATAATTTAGTACATTTGAGTTGGAATTGTGCAGAGGATGGGGGGGTCGTCTCTGTAACTGGAATCATCATAATCCCTTGTTCCGATAATGGAATCATCGGACGCTGTCAACCCTTGCACTCTCATTACACTAAGCCCGATGTGATTGCTCGGTGTCCGGTGTCCCTCCGTACCCCACCCATTCCCTTTATACTCTGTTGACAGGCCCTGTCAATTTTGACGCATACGGGGGCAGTCCTAAGAAAGAACCGCCGTCTTCCCCACCATAATCCTGATATGGGAAACACCATTTATTATTCTCACCATTCAATTTTGTTGAGAAATACTGCATCACTTCATAATCCGCACACATTTTTCATTTTATATATTTATTATTGTATTATTCTTCAACCATTTTAATGGAAATTATTACATATTATTATAGTTATTATGATAAAAAGTGTGTGCTCACGAAATTGCCCACTGGATCATAATACACTATAACCCGATAAGGTTATAATTAAACTTAAGGGATTTTGTTTTAATGACACGCTGGACAGCACAGGGCCGGCTGGCAAGTTGCAGGGCAAGTTCTGGGACCAAAACTGGCCCCCAATCCAATGGGGGGGGGGGGCAATAAATATTCGGCCGGCATCGTGTGACAGATTAGCGTCAAGGGCGGACGTGAATTAGGACCAGAGGGCGGTTACAACACCCACAGAACCCCCACCCGGCTCCACCCACCGCCGCCTTCCACACTTAGGCCTAATTAAAACCCCCCCTCTTTGTGATATTCGAGTGAAAATACAGTGTTTAATTACGACGTTTTATATACTGGTGTAATTAAATAGGATCGAAATGCATGCAATTCAAGCCAACGCGTGATGAATGATCAGAGACGCTGTGTTTGTTTGTATTTCTTACGTAAAATACTTATATTATGAAATATTTTCTCACGTACTTACATGTACAAACGAGCTTTTCTAGCACGGCTTTCGCTTAGATGAAGAAACTTTTACGGTAACATCCTGCTGATAGTAGACAAGCTCCTGGCCGTAACGTTTACTACCGAACTACGCCGGATGAGATGCTCAAAATATACTTTCGAAACTGGTGTGTAATAGATAAATACGCTCTATGAAAATTAGGAAAAAGCTGTGTACCATAAAAAAAATATTTAATCAACAATCTACGAAATCATTGCGACGTATCCAAAATCCTAATACAGTGAAAACCCTTTTTGATGGGACCCATAAAAAAATGCAATAGAAGGGAAACGTAGTTTCGGAGTTCAAATATTCAAAATTATTTTTTATTTATATAATTACGCAAATGGGTTTGGTACATGCTGGTTTACATACGAAAGATTAGTCTTGTACGTTTTCATTGCTAGTAAAATAGATTTTAAAGCCCTTAATATGCCTCATAGCATCTTCATTTGTTGGAATCGGATGGATTAAGTTTATCTCTGTTTCACCGGATAATTCTTCGTTGAATAAGTTTTACGTGAATGTGACTGCTCATTATATCATTGATATCTATAATTTTAGTTGTCGTTACGTTAATATCGACATCTATGTAATTTTGTAAAGTTTTGGTAAGAATTTGTTCGCAGCCATCAATCGCATTGTGCGCTGTAATATCTTCTACCAGTGTTTCTCTCCCGGCTCTGTCGAGGCTCTCATGGCTAGTATCTAATTTTTCATCTTGTTCCTTAACGATTTCAGTTTTTCGAAAACAATTTTTGATCGTTATTTCTTCAGTTTCATCCCGTAAAAGTGTATTTCATTGCGTCTAAAATAGATACCCTAAATTTTTTGGGATCTCGTCATTTCAATTTTAATAATAATATGTGCATCAAATTTCTGCTCCCTAATATTACTTTTAAAAATTTTAAATCATCGCGCATTAAATTAAATATGTTTATAAATTTATTTTAATTCAAACATTTTTAAACGTAAATTACTAAATGTAGTAAAATAAAACGGATTGTAAAAATTAGACGCAAACAGCGGGAAAACGTGAATTCCTGGCATGCAAAAACAGGATTTCAGGATTTTCATTAATGGAATATGAACCGTCAATAATTGAATCTGTCTATAATATTTTATTATTTTTTCTGTAGCTATAGAAATCGAATATACAATTTAATATTGTACATTTCAAATGTAATTTATATAAGAATTTCATTGTGCTTTCGTAATATTTTCATAACACTGTAATGGAATTATAGAAATAATAACTTCTAACTTTATATTCAATAGAAATAGGCGAGCTTCCAAGATATTTTTTTCGTCCAGGGATGGCAAATATAATCAAACTATTTGTATTCTATCAAAATATTCATAAGATGAAAATATTAAGATATTTCACGATTCATTTATTTTTCATATTTACCATTCCACTGAGAATATTTATTTTTTAATTTCATATATCAAACAGTTATACTGTATATCTCAGAATTTATTATAATATTTTAACTATATTAAACATTTTATTAAAATTTAAATTTATTACAAGTTATATATTAGTCTAAAAAAATATTTCGCATTTTTTAATTGATGTCTGGCGTAAATAGAAAACTGAATAATTAATATATATATTTTATTTAATTGTAAAGTATAAGATGTCTAAACATAAAACCTGATGCATTAAACGTTGTAATTTACTTCTTCACTGAGACTTATTCGTCAATGAAAGCACAAAATATCAGACTGTATATTTTGCAGAATTTATATTCAAAGATTTTAATCGGGCAATAGAGATTTAAACTGACCCTGATTGAATTATTATCACAAATATTAACATATTCATAGTTCACAGTATTAATTTATTTATAATAAAATCATCTAATAATTAAATAAAATTATTTTCTGTCGCAATGAATTATTCCAAGATATGATGTTAATTAAGGAGTTTAATCATCTCTTCTATTATTATTTTTTAGCTCCATGTACTACATCCTTTCACTTTACATTTAATCTTATCGGTGCATGTCATGTATAATAAATAAATCGTTTCTATATAATATTTAAACTCATTGTTATTTATATACTTACTGATATAGCGAGATTATCTGATTACACTGCACTAACGACCCACCACAGTCACAATATTATCATTGAAACTACTAATTGATATGATTTTAATCCTCTGCGGCTGGTCATTTACGCCATTATGTCACTAATAGGATCAACTGCCGAAGCTCCCAATTCGCCAAAATGGCACACACCCTAAAATACCCAATATTTTTCGTTGCACCCGCTTAAAACTGACATAATTAATAATGACGATACGACCAAAATTTGCATCGCAAAGCATATCTATTTACAGCATCCCCTATCGTCATGGTACCTCGATAATGATATCATTAATATTATGCAATATATGAATAATGTCGTCATACGACAGATGATGCACAAACCATTCGTACCAATTTAAATACATATTTTTTATTAAATATTAATTTTAAAAAAAATGTTCTATATTCGCAACGTGAAACCAGTGATTTCTCTCGAGATGTCTTGAAAAAATTATACTCTTTTCCTTTTATATCACTTGATACCGGGCGGAAATTTATTATCGTCTCATTTAGATTATGCAAAAAAATAATAATTTCTCAGCTAATGTCGTATTTTTATGATTAAAATTTATAACTCGGTATAATTAATTTTATAACACCGTACAGGGGCAGAAAAATTCGCAAAGATAATTACTATCCATATTTTTAGAAAAATAATATTTTTAATGCATCGTTGAAAAATGTGCATTGAGCTCAAACGAAATTATTTAGAATAATACGAATGAGCCGATTTATTTAAGAATGGTATAATTACACTTATTTACATTGTAAAATATTTAAATATTCGCTTTCACCGATTCATTTTTTTAATTGTTAACATGTTAGATTTTATAATGCAAAAAAAAAATATTTTTTAGCTAATCCACATATATATTCAATAATAACTAATCATGAAAAAATACGAAATTGACTGTTCTCATATGTATTTTTTTAAATAAGAAATAATTATTAAATGCAGATATGTAATTTAATAAAACTCAACTTAATTGAGAAATAATTACAATTATATAATGGCTTAACGACAATTTTAAATTCCACGTTTTCTTCCATAGAGATTTTATAAAAAAAATGTGCGGTTCATCCTTTTTAAATCTTATAAATCATCATATCTTCGGCCAATTTATAATTTCGATGAGTTAGTTGAGCACTTCGTTAGTACGCTGCTATCAATTATATCGTTCATTATATCCTCTTCAATGTATTAATCATTAAAAAATAAATACCGTAATCCTCAGGTCGGCTAGGCCGATTCGTCCGCTGTATTGGTCGTTGATAAAGACTCTGATGTCTCGTTGCCTTCAGCAATATATCCATATCCCACGTAACACTACTTTAAACGATAGCGGCCCACATATAATCATACTTCATGTTTTTATTATATACCTTATATTTGCTCTAATGGATACGAGTTAACAGAAAAAAACTATTATTATTTCGAGCTCATATTTGAAATTCACACAGCGGTTAAAAAATCGCAATTCAAATTTAATAACGTCGCCGCTATGAAAAACGCTTTCGCCATTTGTGGAATTCATAAATTGTTTCCACGAAGGAATCTATTCAGCGGTCTCGCATGAGCGCGAGGATGTATCTACATCCGACGTTTATGCTAATAGTTTCATCGCACTGGATTTCCATGAGAACGCCCGTTGATGTAGGTTGCGAGGGTGGCCGTGTACCAGGAGGCACTATCATCATCAATCATGTGGACGGGGAGGGCGGAGGCGCCGGGGACGAGGGCGGGGGGCTCCGGGGCGACTCTTGCGCCCGCGAGTCATCCTAACCGCCGTCGTCACATTATTCTGAATTATTAAAATGAGTAGAACGGCAGACCATGTGTGAATAGAATTATGCTCTGACTAGTTACCAAATTTATGAAACCCTTCTAAATATATTTTTCAGGACTACCCAAACTACCAAAATATAAAATTATATCGGAGTAATAACGTGGAGTATTTTGGAGTGACAACGGTTTTGTATACATAGGTGCTCGAACTTTTTGTCCACATCTCCGGACTGTTAAATAGATTTTAATTATATATCATATAAAGATTCTAAGTCCATATCAATTTGCTCGTTTATGGCACAAAGCCTGCTATTTATATCTGTCAATGTCGAAATATAAACGTTGTCTCTTTAGACGCCGTTGACATTTTTAAACCCGAGTATTATATTAATACATTCCGACTCCTAGACACGATATCTTGGTCATTAAAATGAGATATCTCGAATTCCATTGAAACGTCGTACACAATTCTATAGCCTATGGGGGTGGGATTGTGCCAAAGCCCACCTCGACCGGTGGGTGTACGTACGAAATTGGAAACTGAAATCTGGCGAGGGTCGCGGGGCGAGGCTGGGAGGTCGGCGGTGGCGAGAGGGATGTCCCGATCAAGATACGCATTAATGATTTCATTAAGTGTGCCGCAGATGAATGCTTTATTCATCCGGATATTGATTTTTCGCAGGCCCATGTCCCCCGGAAGTGCAGAGCTGAGCGACTAAGTGTGCTCCTGCCCCGAGGCGTTTCGACGAGTGACTCATTCCGCGGCGGGGTGCTCCGCCCCCGGCCCTCCAACAAATATACGTTTTATATATTCGGCCCGGAGGGTTGCTCTTAAACAATGACGTACGCCGCGTAATAATCGGCTTAGCGAGTTTTGTGCCGCGCCTTAACCCTTTCGACGCGGTGCAGAGCCTCGGGGCATCGCGTCGACGTTCACTGTCTCAAGGGTTATTGAGTTCTGACATATCGGAAATGGGTTTTCATTGTCAATCGGATAAGATGTGCGTAATTTATTCGAAATAACATCTAAATTATTCGCTGAACCGAATGCAGGACGCGACAATGATTTTTTTACAAAATTTATAACTGGTCTGAACTAAATATAATATAGCTATATTATTAAAAACATGTATAGATTAATGCAGAGGTTCCCAATCTTTTTCGGTTTACGGCTTCCTTAAACCATCAGATTTTTCCGCGGCTCCCTTAATACATCAGATTTTTTTCAAAATTTTTGACCTTCTTGAGAAAAGGGAGCGCAAAAATTTTGAGAATTGGGAATTCCAACAAATTTGCCGAATTGTTTAATTGAATATTTCGCGGCGCCCTTATGACGCCCGTGGCCCACACTTTGGGAAACCCTGGATTAATGTATAAACAGATACAGACATCAAATTACTCGACGACGGCAGTGCAGTGTTGCTAATTTTATTGAAATAAACCTCAACATTGCAACCCTCTTTTAAATTAATTCTATACTGTTGTAAATTAAAAAAATGTAAATGTTGTAAAAATTATATTAATATATAAATAAGTTAGAAACACTAGTGAAACTTTAAGTTCCATTAATATTTACACCCCCGACATGGCAGATTAACCTAAAGGCATATCAAACACCATCTCATACCGTCTCAATTATCCCCACTGATACCATTACATTTTACTTATATTAATTGAAACATTCATACGTACTATGTTACACGTTGAAAAATACTTTAAAAAAATTATATTCATGATCTATTTGCTTGTTTTTATGTTTTAATTTTAAATCTACTTAATTTTCCTTTTAAAAAGAAGTCTTTGTTTAATCCATTAATGTCAATGGTATTAAATATTATATCACAATTATCCCGTTGCTAAAACGAATACGATCGACGTCTTACTTTTAATATGTATACATTTATACTTTTGTAGTCTTAGGGTTAGAAACAGTGAAAATGTGTCGTTAATTTACAGTGACGATGACTTAAAAATAAAAAAAGCGGTAAATTTACAACATACAAAATAACTGATTGATTAGATGTTTTTATTAAATGTTATTATTATTCATAATCAAGCAGCCCTCGACTTCATACAATTCGTTATTTCGTACATTTTAAAAAAAAATGTCGATAATCCAAAAATTATTCGCTTCCATGCAATTGATTGATGCTCAAAATCAAAACGATTTCCATTTGAGTTTTTTCAATTACTCAAACTAAGGTTTACATGAAGGTTAAAAGAAGATTCTAATACCGTGTTTTAAGGAAGTAATGAAAATTTAAAACGAGATATTCTCTTCATATAATTATCCTGGAATAGAATTAATTGCCTCATTGTCCAAAATTATTGTAGATGGAGAATATTCTCCTAGCGAAATATTCAATATAGACAAGACGAGTTTCTTCTGGGAAAAGTGCACAATCGTACATTCCTATCGAAGGAAGAATTAGTCGGCCCTGGATCTTCTAATAAACCAGTAGGCATTGCTTCTTGGTTGAAAACTTTAATAGTATTTTAAAATTTAAGCCAATGATAGTTTTTCAATCAAAAAATCTCAGCACTGAAATGGAATAATAGAGAATTGTTTTAAGTTATTTGTTAATCAAGGTATTGGACTCTAACGAGCCGAATTGAATTGTTTATAAAACATGTTTGAATGTTAAGTAAATAAATTCTTAAATAGTGCTCATTTCGCAGTAAATATTATATAAGAATTAATCGCCGACAAAAGTCGGAAATTTCTTAACACACTCCTTGTAAAAGAGCCATAAAATATTTCGAATAAATGGTTTTATATGCATTGCCGCATTTGCTCAAAATCTTCTCAAGGTCTGATTTTTTTAGTATTGCTATGACTATCGAGTATCCTACCAAAAAAATATTTGAAAAAACAAAATTTTATAAAAGTTACAGCCGATCAAACGTGTAGTGTCGTCTAACGGGTGGTGTGCGCGCCCCGGACATACGCAAAAACGCTTTTGATGTGGAATCCACGTTCCCCCGTAGGCAATGAGTTAATATATAATATGTAATGTTACAAAATTGTTTGTATCAAATTTACGTATGTTTTTTTTGGGTATTCTCGAGAAATTTAGATCATTTCTCATTTCTAAAGTAATGGAAAACATCGAAAAATAAAAAAAAAACGCTTTTTATATAAAATGTATTACGTGTTTTCACATACATAAAAATAGTTAATTTATTTTACGAGCATTTACGCTTATCATGAAAACATCAAATGATATCTACATATGTATAAACAGAGATGGCCATTATACAAATTTTCCTTTTCAAAAGCTACTACATCACCCATTCCACATAAGAAAATCAAATAAGTAATAACATTTGTCTTACTCTCCTCCAAATGTATACGCCAAACTGCCGGAAGATCGCATTATACATATGAAAAACAACACTTTCCCCATGTAACGACAGTTTGATAATACAAATAATGTTGTTTTTGCAAACAGCGATTCGTTCCGTCCGCGCGGCGCCACATCCGCTGCGCACACAGTGTTGCCAACCGTCCCAGCCCATATCCGGAAGTGATGAAAAATACTCCTCATTTTTTGCCACACTTCTTCTTCTTCTACTTGCCTCTTCCTCATTCTCATACTCTCGTTCATTTCCACGCTTTTTATGCGGCGACCGTGTGTCATATGGAAATCGGGTGGATCGCACGAGTTCATAGACGACGCCGAGTCCTCCTCGCTTTTCATATCGACGTCTAGTCTCGTTGATTTTCACAATATTCAGGCGACCGGCGACATATACCAATATCAAAAGAAACGGCATATGGCACTCTGATGAATTTTATATCATTCTACCTTTTCGATGTAATCTTTCAAAGGGAGTGAGCGTACATAAGCCCTACGCGACCTGAACGCTCGAAACTCTACAGAATGTATAATGTATTGATATTATATCGGATAAGGCATATTTGTACAGTTTGGCCCACACATGAATATTTTCACCTCAATAAAACGACCCGACCGTACAATTTAACCGAAAATCTACGGGATTCGATTGCTAATTTCGCGAACAAGTCAGCGGCAACAACCACGCGTATTCCTGTTACATAAATTGGATGGGATAATACATGCGTATGTAAAATGTAATCGATTTCCTTTCACGTTTCATTACGACCCCCTCGCTGATGATATAATAAACAATATCATATGCGATTACAAAACATACACGAACAAAGTAACGTGGAAAGGGTTGCTTTGCTGTCACCTCGTTCCACCCCCTCCCTCTACTACATCTCCGTCGGGGAGTGTGCCATAATTATGTTATTTCTGAATAAATTTTCGTAAATTGTTATCGCACATGTGACGATATCGTGGCGGGATGTATGTGCTCGCGCTAATCCTATTTGCTCCTCGTACGCATAATAAAAATTCACATTACCGCTTTGGAAGATCGTCGAGGCACAGCTTGCATGTCAACTAACCGAAGGCAATACCTACCCATTATAAAAACCTGAAAATCATATTTGAAAATCAATGACGTTTTTTTAAGATATTTTATTTTTTTCTAATCTATTGTTATTTCAATAACTTCCATGCTTTTTGAACAAATAGTATTTTGGTTATTCGAAAAATTTAACATGTTTGATCTTGATTTAATACCATAACACAGCAAAAAAGAATTTAATAAAAACTGGGAAATAAAAATAGGCAATGCATATGCACTTATTGCAATTTAATAAATGCATGGATTTAAGAATTTATCCTGATTTTAAATAATTAAAATAACGCACATATCATACAAAATCATTTCATATATTCACAGTTCATCGTTTTCTTGACTTAAAATAAATCTTTCCTTCATTATTAACATTATTTTTTTCCAAACGATTTATATGATTTTCATAAATATCAAGGTGTTAAATAAAACCGTAAACAATTGCTGATAATTGCCATTCACTTTTATTAAATTAAATTTATTATAAAATGTTATTTTGGTATTTTCAAATTTTACCAAATTAGAATCACATTTATTGGATTTTTCTCATTTTTTTAATTAACAAATACATTTGCACCCACGCAAGGTCTCCAAGCACCGCTGGCTTGAATAGAGGCTTTCATTAAATTTCCATGTGCCATAAGAGAGGTAAATTTTGCAGGGTGCTCAGTAAGCACGTCACGTATAGCCTTGTTTGTCTGGTTATAGACACAAAGTGTATACCACCTGCTCCCAGTGGAACGCCATTACCAATAAATATCTTTTTTCATTTCGATTCCGTGTTCGGAAAATGTTCATCCAATCTCTTCTCGAGGAGTCACATTTTAATGCCGTTACAATTATATCCTTAGGAAATCGTCCCTGGGCGTCCACCATGCCGTAATGCGATTCACTTTCCATCCATATAGCAATATATATTATTAATATATCTACATATAATTTCATTTGATTGATAAATTATAATTTAAATTGCGATTTAGCTGTAGATGATTACATCCATCGACGGATCTGACATTTTAAATGAACGATTATCTCCGGCCTTAAGTCGTTTGTAAAACTTTGATCCCCAAATATAATTGCGGCCTAAGATTCATTATTATTTCTTTTTCACCATTGAATAGCATGTTCTATTTCGCGATTTCTTTGATCGTAATTATGATAATGAACGTTTCGCAATATATATACACATTATCATATTTCATATATTATGATCAAAATTGCTAATAATATCATTCGCCGAAATCGTTCATTGTGCCGCGAACGTTTTTGACGTTTCAGTACGTTCGTTCGTTTTATACGAATTCAAAGATATTAAATTTCTTCTTTACAAATCGTTCAAAAAAGAACCCGACTCACGTACACGGAAACCTTTTCAGATTACACCGTTCTAATCAAGATTTTTTTACAGGCATACACACGTAATAATTGATTTTTCTTAGCATGCTGAATAATTCTGAAGACATGCCTTTGTATATGGAAATATTTAAATTTTAGGAATATTACCTGTCACAATCAGGATGTGAAATTATAAGATCGGCGCGGGAGATTAGTCGCATTTTTCTATTAATATTAATTGTCCGTAAATGATAATTGTGATTTAATGTTTGACATTCGGGCTGACTATTATATCGCGTGCTGCGTGGTACAGGAACAACTTTCTCAATAAATCATTTACCTCCACAATAATAATAATCCCTAAGCACCTTGCGGGTACACGTGTACGAGATATACACAAGTCGATAATGTCATAACTCGCATTTGACTGGGGCGCTATTAATATATGCACGTGTACCAATGTAAGGATATTAATATCAATTGGGGATAGACTTGACATTTCAACGTTACCCTCCCCAGATCATGGACCAAAATATATAGTGCTTACATTTTTTTTGATAATATTTTTGAATATAATAATATTTTTTTTATTTAACAATTGGTACGTGTAAAATATGCTTATAAGCAAATCAATTATTGCACGTTTACAAAGTAAGAAAAGTGGTAATCATATTTTTTTCTTCTAATATAAATATTGTTAATATAATATATAACCATATTACCTAGCCGTGCCGATGGGGTCTATTTGGGACCCCGAGTTTTTATTTTTTCTCGAATAACCCTACATGTCATAAACTTTTTGTACTTTACTCGTCATATGGATTAGTAGAATAATCCAAAATATCGACCAAATTATGAAGCATAAATAACTATTTTTATTATTCTTAGAATAATCCATTTTTTCCAAGTCAAGGAATTGATGAAGAATTCATCAATATCTTGACTTGAAATGCTTAGGGTATATTTGCCATTATAAGTAGACCCTTTTCGGACGACGCGATTGTTTTCAGGTCGCCGTGATGGATCGCTTAATATTTTTTTTAACTTAAAAATAAAATTTCGTAAGTATCACAGAAAATTAACAAATATCTTATTACCAATCACATAATTCCAATAATTTACTAGTGTTTTTTTTATATTATATATTGATCTAATATTATTTTTAACAAGTATGTACTAAAGTTATTTGAAAAACATTAATTTATTCTAATGATTTTCATACTCAAAAAAATACTATATGTCGTCAACACGCTTATAGCGAGATAGGGACCACGTTATAGAAACCAGCCCTATAGGAAACTAAGCACCCACCCGTTAAGTAGAACGAAATCGATACATGAAATATTTTTCCATTCTCAAATTTTTAATGACCATGTTTTATTTTTAGTTTGTTTACTTGCGCGAGTTATATTTGTCGTCAACTAAAAGACACTCATACATATTAAAGAAATTTGTAATTCGACCTTGAAAATTTAGTATTATGTAAAAAATGGCGATCATGCCGCTTTATAGCAGGGAGCGCTATAAGAGGGTTAACTGTACTACAATTCTATACATACATAACAAATATATAATATTTAAAATTATCTACAATTTTTGATACTTGGCAAATATACAACATTTATGAGATTGCTTTTAAACAATACAGCAATTCAAGTAAATTATTATTTAGCTATCAATTGAGTAACTAT